>VWYK01107780.1:73230-112294 GCA_013399775.1 Semnornis frantzii
AAAAGAGCCTGGCTTGCTTCTTGGGAAACAAAGAGAGGACTTTTCTAGAAAGGATTTTGTAATACCTGATGTTATCCTCCTGGGCGTGCGGAGCGTGTAGCTGCCTGGGTGCGCTTGCTGTGCCAGGGTGTAATGGGATTAAATACATAACTCGATTTTCAGCTGAGCCAGATTTAATTTATGGCCATTAATATTAGAAAATTTAACTGTGCTAAAATGGCAACCTGAAAATCTAATCCTTTGAAGTATACATTCAATTTTGAGGAAGCAAATTAATGGAAAGCCTACATAGGTAGGGCCAACTGCTTCGTACTGCGCTATTTTTGGCCACTCTTCTGGATGTACCTCTTGAATTTCTGGCTTCAAAACACTACTGAAATCCCTTTCCTTTGCTAGGAACAGGCAGTCTTAGAATTTTCTTTCTCAGTCTCAGGCAATCAGGAAGTCTCACAGTGTATGTTGTGCTCTAGACTCACTGAGACAAGGTTTCCATCAGCAAGAGTTACATCCTGAGGGCTTCAGTGGGCCAGGAGCAAGAAGGCATCCAAACACTTTCTGCCCCTTACTCTCAGATGTTTTCTCTGTTCCATCTTGGACTTTCTCTCCTGTGAGTGCCTCTCAGGAGCACACTTCACATGTAGGTGGCCAGATGGGTTGCAATATGCAGATAATTGTGCTGAGCCCTGCAGGTGTGGGCCTTTTCCAGTTCCTGGGTGCTCCTGAAGGTCACAACCTCCTCCTCCTGCTTCAGGGTCTCTCCTTTCTATTTCGCTCTGCCCACCTGCCACAACCTCTCTGGGTTTGCAGGCTGGGGAAGAGAATGTCCTCCTGGAAGCACATTAGGGACGTAGCTCTGCTTGAGGGAAGCCCCTTCTGTAAGCTCACTGCCTAGGTGTGACCCTTGGTTTCATTGCTGCTTTGTGCTCGGAAGATGCTTTCCGATGGCACGGCCACCCTTGACCCACCTGTCTACCTTTTCATTAGCCCTACAACAAAGGAGTCTCCTTTCCATGACTGCTCATTTTCCCACCTAGGATTACTCCAGGCCTTGACTGAGATTGGAGGTTTGGGTGAGCCTTTCACTGGTATTTTGGTTGAGAAAGGTAACATCATTAAGTTACTCACCGTGCACCATCACCTGATCTGCTTAGGCTTGAACAGAAAGATTCAGTAGCACTTCCCTCTTTTCTTCACCCAACCAGTCTGAAACAGCATGGCTTTGCTCACCCACTTTTGGGGAGAAGTTTCTTTGGGTGAATTTTAAATTATGGGTCAAAGAGCTGAGAGAGTGGTGTTTGGAATTCCAGCTCAGAAGTACTTACCTTTTGAGGAGGAAGGGGTTGGTTTGAAAAGTAACAATAATACAGAAGTAATGAACACTTCAGCTCTGTAAGCCCAAACCCAACTTTCAAAGTGATTTTTGGATTTGTGTCGATAGGTCCCAGTTGTTTGTTTTACCAACCACGCCACACCTTGGCCCATGAGGGGTGTTCAGATAAGAAGTTGTTTTGTGGGTGAGGGAAAAATGTGGCAGATTGCGGAGCAGTGTGTGTTTGTAGCATGGCATTGTGTTAGAAAATTCAGTTTAGAAAAGCTGCATCTCAGAGAGCCAGAAAAGCCTAAACCAAATCTTCCTCCAGTTACTACTTCCAACAAGTAACATTTTCACTGCCTTCTTTCCTGTGGGGGAAATGCTCATTAAAACCCCATTTAATTTGGTGGTAACAATGTCATTAGCTCCTCCACATGTTCCATGTGAGTCCTCCCCCACATCTGCATTCTTTTTCCCAGTTTTCCTCCATTCACTTGCTTCCCCAGATTGTCTGTCCCCAACCCTCTGCTGCCAGGGAAAGGTCTGTCCTGAGAAGTGGTTTCTTTGTGGGTCTTGGCTGGGTTCCTTTGCTTTGGCAGCCAGTGCCAGGGTGCTGGGAGCCAGTCCTGGACTGCTCTGTGCACTTAAGCAGTCTGTTCCTGCAAGGGCTGTTCCTGCATGGCACTCAGCATTTTCCAGTGAGGGATCCCTTCAAGCCTCAGAGAACTTTCACCTGCTCTCCACACTGCAATTTAGCTGTAACATCACAGAACTGCCTTGATTGGCAGAGACCTTTAGAATTGCCAAGCCCAAGCCTTACCCTGCCAGGCCACCACTGAACCATGGCACTCAGCACCACATCTCCATGGCTCTGAAACCTCTCTGAACTCCACCACTGCCCTGGGCAGCCTGAGCCAGGACTTGACAACCCTTCTAGGGAAGACGTTTTTCCTCCCTAAACCTTCCCTGGCACAACTTGAGGCTGTTTCCTCGTCCTAGCAGTTGATCCTTCAGAGAAGAGACCAACCCTCACCTGTCTGCAGCCTCCTTTCAGAGAGCTAGAAGGTCTCTCTTCACCCTCCTTTTCTCCCAGCTAAGTAGCCCCAGGTTCCTCAGCCCTCACCAGCCCTGTTCTCCAGTTCCATTTCCCTTCTCAGGACATGCTCCAGCCCCTCGATGTCCTTTTAGGAGTGAGAGGCACATGATACATGGTAAAAATTTTCTGTTTCCATCTCTGTCCTACTTGACTGGAGAAAAGTGAGGAGCAGTGTAACATACTCCCTACAATGAGGAAGAGTGGAAAGATTCGTAAATGCTGGCTTAACTTAATTCCTGCTGATAAGAAACTGCCTTAGATTGAGGCTTGTTTGCTAGCAGACTTTGATTGTGGAGTCGATGCCATTTCTGCAGGTAAATGGTTATCGAGGAGACTTCAGACAAATTGATTGTTCACTTAGATATTATTTACTTTTATTTTTAGACTGGCTTCCTAAGGGACAGGTTTTACAATCTCCATGCCTGCCTGTGCAGCCATTTACCAGTGTCCATCCTCTCCTCTATTTTTCAACACATTGGTTCATGGCATGCAAATCTGAGAGAGCCAGAAGCCATTAGATCTCATTATTAGTCATAAGATCTAGTCATTAGCTTTAAGTCTTAGTCATAAGATCAGCATTCCTACAGATATAATAAAAACTGGTGGTTGATTTGATGATAGGGATCCAAAATAATTCTTTCACTTTGGGGAAGAGCGAGGCAGAGCCTCAGCTTGACGCCAACCACTTGGCCTCCTGTGGGCATCCCTGTTAGGGCCGATGCATAGAAGTTGCCAAGTGGAGAGCCCAGTTGGTGCTCCAGACACAGAAGGGTTTGTGTTGGGGAGAAGCTCCCTGTTAGCACAGACAGGCACTGCAAGGAGAGCAGTACTGAGGTACAATAGCTTTAGTAGGCAGATATCCCCGGGACTGGAGTTAAACTAGAGGAGGAGAGATTTAGGTGAGGTGTAAGGGAGAAATGTTTTACAGTGAGGGTATGTGCTGGTTTGAGGCTAATTGGAATATTTTAATGGAGAAAATTAGGCTGTGAAAAGGAAACAATGGTGATGTTTACTTCACTCATAGGCTTGCTGAAATGTTTAAGAATACAAAACAAAGACAAGACACTCAGACTCAGATATTCTTGGGCGGTCTAGCTTCTTGCCTTCTCTCTGCCGAGTAACCTCACTAACCACTTTCCTTCTAACCTCCCTGGCCAGTCCTCCAAACTCACCTTGCATGTAAGGCATAGGGTTGGGGAGAAGGTGGAAGGGTGGTTGGAAGTCCGGGAGCGTGTTGTGTTTCTGTATTACCTTTAACTTATATATTTCTGTAAATATTCCTGTATATTGTGTAAATATCTGCTTGAATATTGTGCTAAGCTGTAAACAGAGCTTCATCTCTTAACTTCCAGCCAGCTGAGTCTAGTCTGGGTGCTTTTACAAAGTGTGGGGGGGTGGGGAACTCCCAAACTATCACAGGGTATGAGACACTGGCCCAAGCTGCCCAGAGCTGCCATTCCTCCAGTGAAAGTGTCCTGATCATAGGGAGCTTCATGCAAGCACAGAGACAAAAAATCATCATGTAGATTTTGTATCCCTGTTAGCTTGTGTTAATAACTGATAAAACAAACTCTCCTCCTTCTCACCAGCTGAGCTCGTTACTTTAATGGTTCTTCACTTAATTAAATCCATGTGTCCATGATTAACACCTGTCACTGCAAACAGTGACACGTAAGAGTAGCATCATGACTTCACTCCTCCAGTATGTGATAGGTGAAGGGAATTCACATCTTCATTAGCTTTGCCATTTAATAGTTAGGTGTTTTACTTGTTCTCAGGTATTTATGTGGTCATGTTCAGATAATGCAAGTCAGTGAGCAGTTTGTTTACAGTACGCCAAGCCCTTAATTCTGGGGATTTGTGACACACTAAGAGCATAATCAGCAGAAAATAAGCCATGAGATGACATGAAGGAGCTGTGATTGCTCAGTGCAGGGACTGGCCATGTTCTGCAGGCTTCAGGGAACCTGATTTGCTCTTTGCTTTATGTAATTAGGGCTGATGGCCTCTGCCAAATTCCTAACCCAAACTCTGACGAAACATTTACACGTGACAACTTAAATATGCTCCAGTTAGCTCTGTGAAAAGGAGAGAAATGAACTTTTGATTGCTCTCTTCTGCCAGTTCAGCTTTTAGAAGGGGAGCTTTTGGTTGGATATTAGGAAAAGGTCTTTGCTGCGGGAGTGGTCAGGCACTGGCACAGGCTGCCCAGAGAAGTGGTGGAGTCACCATCCCTAGAGGGGTTCCAGGAACATGGGGATGTGGTTTGATGGCCATAGTGGCAGTGGGTTGATGGCTGGACTTGATGATCTTATTAAGATTGGAAAAGCCCTCTGATTCTATCATTTAATGTTTATTGGGACAAACTGTACAGCTAGCTGGGGACAGTATGCATAGGAAAAGAGGAATATTCAACTGACTCATCTTCAGTTCAGTCTCCCTGAAGTTTATGGAGGAAGTGTTGGGGTGACTGATCAAGAAGTACATTTAAAATAACAGAGTATTTATTTTTAATTAAGCTAATAATTCTTTCACTTTTCTGTCTGAGTCTTTGTGCCCTCCAAATGATACTGTCCTGCTCTGCAGGGAGTTGGACTCCATGGTCTTTGGAAATCTCTTCCAACCCCTAGCATTCTATGATTCTATAATGGATTTAATCTGTTGCTGTACAGAACTGAGAGGGAAGAAATGCTACCATCAGTAAGGGAACTGTGTGGAGAAATTAAGGACCACATTCCATGAAGCAGCACTTTGTCCTCAAAGCCGTGGGAGGGCTCTGTGGTGCACCTTGCCGTGGGCGCAGCACAGGTCCTGCCACATCCTTACCCTGCCTCCAGTGCCACAGGGAGGGCAAGTCCCGTGTTGGCTGCAGCCTCTGCCCCAACCATTGAATCCACCTCCTTCTCAGGAGGTTATTCTGTTACAAGACTGGCTCTGGAATGTGAGCTGGAAAAGCTGTGTTGAGACTACCAGCTGTGTTAAGCAAGGACAGAAATGTGACTGGTTTAATTAGCTGTTAGTGTGTACTGTATAGCAACAATGTCAGACACATGCCTCACGTTTAGTGCGAAAAAAAGCACAAACCCATCTCTCTGTGGAAGTGTAGATTGCCTTCTGGAGGAGAATTATTTGTTAGAGAATACAAACCAAGATTAGGAATCATAACAATTCATTCTCTGTGAGCCACATTGTACCATTTTCAGTGCTGATCTCCCCTAGCTGTTAGAGCAAGCTGTATCCCCTTAACCTGGGGTCCAGCTTTAGTGATGGGATGTGAGAAAGCACAGTATTGGCAGTTTGCGCAGGTCTGGAAAGCATGGTGGGCTAGGGAACTGCAGCTCTCCACTGGCAAAGCTCTTTGAGCTCTGTGAGGATGCATGGTGGTCTGTACCAGCTCAGGCTGATCACTTATCTCAGAGAATGTTCTGCCTTTTTCTGTAGACCACAAAAAGTCAGCTCAGACACCGATCCTTTCTCTCTGAGACAAAAGTAACCCTTCTAAAATCATTGAGAATTCCAGGGAATTTTCAGATTAAAGAGTTTGCAAGATGGACTTGAATTCATCACACTGCTGTTTGTAGCAGGAGGCGTTCACTGTAGGCATGGTCAAATGAGACAACCCCAGGTGGTTTCTTTATCCTGAAATTCTGTTTTGAGCTCACATTTTCTCTTCACCCAACAGTGACCATACAATTGCTGTTTTTCGTTTGTGCTGCTGTGTGGAGATCTCAGCTAAGCTGGCCACAGGGTATTTTATCTTTCTGTGAAGGTGAGCTCTTGGATACATCATGGTCCTGAGCCTAAAAGAAATCCTAGTGTCAGCATGAAAGCCTGACCATTGATATTTAGTGACAGATGACATGTTGATACTGGAGAGGAAGCTGAGTAACAGCTTAAACCTGGTCATTGAAAAGGAGAAATGCAAAAAAAAACCCAAACAAAACAAAACACCAAAAAAAAAAAAAACCAAAAAAAACCAAAAACCCACAACTGAGTTCAAGCAGAAGCCAGATTGTTGTTTTTTTTTTTTTTTGGTGGTTGAATGTTTCCATCTACTACTGCATGGTATTTTTCTGGTGGGTTTGAGAGTGCTGTAAGAGCAACAGAGAAGGAAGAAGAGCTGCAGGGTTCAGTAGGACTAACTGCAGCTAGTCATCAGGTGTGTAGTCAGCTTGCTTGTACATTCAGCAGATGCAAGGGAATCAGCTGACATATCTGAGTACTGTGTGGAAGCCTGTGGCATGATTCACTGCTCACATTTTTATGGGGAGAGCAAGGGCATTAAGACTCTTTCTTTGATGGCATTCAAAGGCCTTGTGGCTTAATAGGCACAGAAATTACAATCCCAACCTGTTCGTCCAAGTAATTAAAGGGACACTGGAAATCAGTGTTGAGGCTCAAGGGATCAAATTAATTATTCACATTCACTTGCCAGAACCTGAAAGCAAGAATGATTCCGTTCTCATCAGTGGCTCTGATTGAGCCAGCAGGGATAAGTTGTTAACTGCCTGTGTGGGCTGCAGAAGGGATGCGCTTTGTGTAGCGATTGTCGTAGAGATGGGAGGCTGAGGTGCAGCAAGAGATGAAACAGAACGTGAAGTATTTTCTTGGGCAGCAGTCACTGATTGTCCTTCTATAACTGTCAGTGAGCAGGGTTGTTACTGTAACGTGGGCTTGCATGGGAACGTGGAGAACAGCATCGCGAGAAGATCTGAAGAGGAGTTGTCAGAAACAGGCAAAGTTGCTAGAATCAGGAAATTGTCACCTAGGGAGATTTATTTTTTTTTAATGCTAAGCACTTAGGCTTGAAGACTCAGAGCTCATGCTCAGGGAGGGCTAGTTGAGCTGAACAGTGAGATGAGAGGAAATGGCCTCAAGCTGCACCAAGGGAGGGCTAGGTTGGACATTAGGAAAAATTCCTTTCCTGCAAGAGTGACCAGGGATTGGAAAGGCTGCCTGGGGAGGTGGTGGAGTCACCATCCCTGGAGGGGTCCAAGAAAATGGCACTTAGGGGCACAGTGGCATTGGGCTGATGGTTGTATCCAATGATCTTCGAGGCCCTTTCCAACATTAATGGTTCTATGAACAGCAGGGAGGACAAAAAGCAACCAGTAGCCAAAGCAGCATTCAGCTCTTCCTTTGCCCAACTGCATTATTCAACATCTTCAACAAGGGACTGGTGGTCTGAGAGTATTTCAGCAGCCTGTTAGCACAGCCCCATCAGCTTTATGTGGCTGCATGGAAAAGATTGACTTGACATTCCAGCCCTGGGTTGCAAGGTGATTTTCTGTGCTTGCTGAAAATCCAAAGGTATTTCAGTGAAGTCATCTCCCTGATGCTTCAGCTACGGTGCCTCGACCATGCTATTTGGGCGTGAAAACATTAACAGTGGCACACAAAAGTAGAAACCTCTTTGGCAGTTCTATATGACAAAGGAACGGCAGCACCTTTGTATGGGTGGCAGCAGGTTAGACTGGATGTGCCTGAAGAACATTTTGAGCCTGTAAACAGGAGGTGCAGCCTAATGAGTTTAATTACAATCATCAAATGCATCTCCAAATTTCTTCATAATTGAGCCACCAATAATGGTGGAGGCTTGATTGGCTCCTCTGACTTTCTACATGCAAAAGTCCTGCAACAAAGGAGCAGTCCCTGGCTGTGTCTAGTCTGCAACCAGAGAGGGAGTTGAAGTAGGGATATAGTAAAAATAGTTGTTGAAATAAAAGGTGCAGCAGCATACTGGCTGCAGTCTCACCCTGGCAACCTGGCTCAGTGCCCCTTCCTTGAGGTCCATTCTTCTGCAGATGTTGCTGTCACTTCTGGATCTAGACCTCCTATTAAGGCATTGACAATCAAGATTGCTTAGAAATCATTAAATGGTGACAAATATAGCAACAGATTCTCCAATTACAGCCACAGAGAGCTCCATACAATAGAGCAGATCAGGCAGTGATTTGGGTCCTCCTAGACATTGTTGAGGGAATCATTTCAGGAGCATTCGAAGCTCTTCTCCTCTCTGCCAGGCACAAACCAGAGACAGGGAGAATGACTGGTCCCAGATTGGCTTCCTGCTCTCATCAGACTCTTAAGCAAAGGCTAATTTAGCTCCCAAGAACTGCGCGCCAACAGGTGACCTCAGGGTCTGGTTTAAATGGATTTTCATAGCAATAATGGTTATAAAAATCTTTGCGTATCAGTAAATAGACTCCAACACTAATTTAGATCAATAAATAATGGAATTAAAGGAGTATTTTTATTGAATTCTTATGAAAGAAAGTTTATTTTCTGGAAGCAATAGGAATCCTGAGGGTAAGGGCTCCTCACTGTTCAGACATGGTCTCTGGCTGGGACAGATGGGGATATCTTAACTCTGGAATGGGCTGCTCAGGGAGATGGTGGAATCCCCATCCCTGGAAGTGTTTCAGAGAGGCAGAGATGTGGTGCTGAGGGACATGGTTTAGCACCAGCCTTGGCAGAGGTAGAGAAGGGTTGGACTAGATGAGCTTAAAAGCCTTTTGCAGCTGGAATGATTCTGTGGCAGTGGGGCTGTTCTCTTTTCTGTGGCAGACTAATTCAGAGCTTTGCTTTTATAGCCTTTTTCAGTGGCTTGTACCTCGATTTTTTTACGTGCTTAGGAATGTGCCTTGATTCAGTCAGCAGAAGAACCTGTGCAGTTGCCATCCTTTGCCATGATTGCTCTCGCTCCCTTTCTCCACTTCTATTGCAAGTGGTCTTCAGCCAGTTGAGTGTTTTCAGGGGTAATAAAGATAATGAAATCTCTTTGAACGCTGTGGTGATTACAGCAGATGATGTGAGATGCTGACAGAGCTGCTTATGTGCTGCCTGTGGCATTTATATTGCTGGTTTTCAAGAAGTCACCATGATTTGCTCCTAATGACCAAGCAGTTTTCAGTGAAAGTAAGCTGTGGAGATAAGCAGCTTGGAGGGCAGGAGGGAGGTGTTTAACCTGTTGGTGCTGTTGCTAGAGCGTGGCACGGTGTGGGGTGAGGATCTGTTACCATCTCGAAGCCTTGCAGGAGATGGGATCAGGATAGTTTTCATCTGTTCCAGACATCAGATGGGCTTTAAAGCAGTTGGCATTGGCAGATTGCCAATGAAATGTCAACACGAAATGCAACACTTCAGTTCCTGTTCTGTGTAGATGGTGATACCAGCAGCTGGAATATGGATTAGTTCTACAGAGGTAATTCAGAAAGGGAAATAGGACCCTGAGAATATTATCTGTGGTGGGATGCCGCCCAGCTCCAATGGGCAAGAGGACTCCACAGCAATGGCCTCTGTTTGCTTCAAACACAAATTAAGCAGAATTTAAATGGATTGAAGTCTTCATAGCCTCAGGTAGAGATAAGAAGGGTTGAAACTCCACACAACCAGATGGAAACATTGCTGATGAAAACTGATTTTTGCATCAGGCCTTTGGTTAATAAACTGATCTCTGTGCAAATGAATCTCTAGCGAGCAGATGCAATAATGTGAGATGCAGTAGCTGTGGGAAATAAAAGATACAACAATCAGTGGCACTTGCATGGAATATTAAATCCAGACAATTGAGAAGGATGAGCTGAAAGGAGAAACTCACCTTCAGATCCCATTTGCTGAGATCTTTTTATCCAAGGTGTTTAAAAGACAAGCACGTGGTTAACATAGGGTCCAGCATCTATAACAGAGGGCAAGGTCACTGAAGGTATAACTCCATGTTGCTCTCTTTTTATAGTAGTGTCTTTTTTCTTTTGTGTTCAATGCCACAATCTTAAGTGGGGTTGTCTACAAAATATGTTCCCAACCATGACAATGTGTAAAATAATGATATGGGCTAGCAGCAGGCCAGAGTTCCTCATCCTTAAATGCTTCTGAATTAGAGATAACCTGAATGCTGCTGCTGCTGTGAGTGACTTAGTGACTTCTGAAGTGGATTTGACAAGGTAATGCTGAGTGCTTGCAAAAGTATTACCAAATCATAGAATCATAGAATGACTTGAGTTGGAAGAGATCTTAAAGATGCACAGGTTCAGGTGACTCTCAAAGCTCATCTTGTCTAACACCCCTGAAGGCTGCCCAGGGCCACATCTGATTTTGTGTGTCTCCAGGGATGGGACCTCAACCTCATGCCTGGGCAACCTCTTCCAGTATTTCACCACAAGGTCATCTAGTCCAACCCCCCTGCCATGCACAGGGACAACTCCCACCAGAGCAGGTTGCTCAAAGCCTCATCCAGCCTGGTCTAAAACACCTCCAGTATTTTGCAGCTGGGTGGTATTTTAACTTAACTTTTATCTTGGTAAAAGCTCTGGCTCCACTGAATCCATGATTGTAGTTTGGAATACCTTCTCTGCAGCAGTCTCTCAAACCAGTGCTGTTCCTTTTTTATTTCACCTGGACTTTTTTTTTTTTTTTTCCCCCCTTGGACTCTCAAGATCCATTTGCTGTGACAAATGGTATTAATTTCTGAATATTCAGGGGAAAAAATTCACTGTGAGCCAAGAGCTTCTTACTCCTTGAATTGCCTCTGTTTCAGTGTGTCTTTCTAACGGCAGTGTTGGTGCTGCTGTTTGTCCTTTCCTTTCTACCCATCTCTCAAATAATTCACATTCCACACTTACAGGACAGTGTTTAGATTTGTCTTTGTCACTTGGATCGAATCCTTACCTGGGAAGATGAAACAAGCTTCCTGCTGCAAACTCAGATGTCTGTTGCTCAGTTTCTTTCAGTAATTCTAGATGTCCTCAGTATTTTTGTCCTGATAACTCCATTCTTTCACTTGTGTGTCATGTCCCAGCAAGGCTCTTTTTCACCTCTAAACGTGCCGAAGTCTTTTTTACGCTACCTTGACTTTCACAAGCCAAAAAACTTATTCTTTGCCCTTATTTCCTAGCCTTTGACTTTACATCCAGAATACTTCTTGCTTGGCATTATTTTCAGAAGTTAAATATTTATTATCAGTTTCTGTGACCCAAACAGTTTTTGATGCAGCAGTGCTGTGCTGTGCCAGATCTGCATGCAGCTGAAGCGCTGTGGTTTGTACACTTCCAGGTTTGCTCTCCAAGCAACCTTCAGGTTTTATCATCCCTGTTTGTGTTTCTCCCCAGTGACCAGCTGGATTTCTGCATGCTCCTCTTTATGCTGACCTTCCCCTTCTCCTGAAGGACCTCTGTTTTCTCTCTCAAATCTGCTACTTTCAGCATTTCTATGCTGACAGCATAACTGCAGCAATGTCAGGTGGGACTCCTCCTCGGGCTGCTTTTATTATCTCAGAAGTCTTTTTATTATGTTTCTTGGATAATGGCCACTCTCTAACGTGTGTGTTAGCAAAGGAATGATACAGTTGATGGGTTTTGTCAACAGATATAGGTGGATAAATATCTAAGGCACTGAGCAAGCAGAGCCTGTTTTCTGCTGAAAGAAGAGTGGAGATGCTTAACCAAAATGTGCCAGCTGAGCTCTTTCCGCTGCTGAAGTACAACCAGTCATAGAGTCACAGGATGTTAGGGGTTAGAAGGGACCTCCAAAGATCATCCAGTTCAACCCTCTGTCAGGGCAGGTCACACAGGAACAGGCAGGGTTTGAATGTCTCCAGAGAAGGAGACTCCACAACCTCTCTGGGCACCCTGCTCCAGGGCTGTGTCACCCCCACAGTGACAGTTCTCCCTTCTCTTCCTGTGGAACTTCCTCTGCTCCAGCTTGCACCCATTGCCCCCCGTCCCGTCAGAAACTAACAAAATTCCAAAGAGATGCTTCAACAGGGATGTTTTTTCATTAGTTGTTGGTGGATGGCTTCTACTCCCATATAAAGACTTCTAATATGGATACTAATTGTCTAGATGCTGCAGGGATGGATGCTGAAAATTGATTGCACACGATCTGTGCCTTCCTGAAAGGCCACTGTAAAATGTCAGAGTCTTTTATTATGGGGGCAGTAATGAGAAAGAAACCCTTAAAGGAATTTAGGAATGTTTTAGTGATGGAAGCTGCCTTCTTTGGTTTATCAATTAGAGAGACTGTGGAGAAAAGGGGATGAGAAAACTTCTGTAAAGATGTCATTGCTAAGAAAAATGTATCTTCCTCTACAGCTTGTTTGTTGTTCTCAGAGAGGTACAGGCCTTTACTATTCCCTTCTGTGTTACTCACTTGACATCCATCTGTTCTTACAGAGAAGAGCTGGAAATGAGGTCAAATAGCATCAGTGAAGTCTTAAATGACAGTACAAGGAGGCAGAAATCTGCATTACAAATTTTTCACCAGTTTTCTGCTATCTACCAATCACATTCTTATGTCTATCCCAATTCATTTTCACTTTAGCACGGGGAGGTTTGATGTGCAGTAATGGGGGGGTTTGGAAGTGTCTCATTTGCAAGAGAGACTCTCTGTAGCCCCTGTGGTGATGTACAGCAGTGGAAGCTGTTGGCTTTGTGGGTACTGCCTCTATGGCAAGCAGAGATGTATTTTGGGAGTCATAGAATCATTAAGGTTGGAAAAGCCCTCCAAGACCACGGAGTCCAACTGGCAGGCTGACACCACCATGGCCACTAAACCACGTCCTAAGTGCCACATCTACACGTTCTGCAAACACCTCCAGGGGTGGTGACTCCGGCTGTTGTTACTGGCTGATGCTGCGTTGTGCCTCACAGAGACTCACGGAGCAGAGGTTCATACAGCTGCAAAATGTCTTCTGTCTCTGGCAACTTTTTAACCTGTGCAGTTGGACTTGATGTTCTTAGAGGTCTTTTCCAACCAAAACCATTCTATGGCTGGGGGAGACATCTGGGGAGGCAGAGGCAGGAAGACAGTTTCTGCTCCTTGCTGCATGCAGGTGCCTTCCTGCTGGAAGACCTCCCTAACAGCAGACCTGTTAGTGAGCAACTCAATTACCTCCATCCTGATCTTCATCTTCCATCTGCTTCAGGTTTGAACTGTGAGAAAGTTTCTAACAGCCCATTAACTTACTTTGTGGCTTAGTTCATTAACTTAAGGGAGTATTTCAAGGTAGTCTCCACTGTGGCTACTCGGGGCAGCTGCCTTCCTCCTCAGGTGCTGAAGGGGAAGAGACTCTGGGAGTTTGTGTTAGATGCAGTTGCTGGTTTCTTTTATTTAGTAGGGGAATTCTCCTTTCAGTCTTACTGTAATCTGCCGAAAGATTTTGCTTTTGTATTGTGAAGAAAAACCTGCCAAATCAGCTTTTCTGATTCACTGTGTGGAAGAAACTTTTCTCCAAACCTATCTGTTAAAACCAAGGATAAGGAATTTGACCACTTCAAGCATGGAGACCAAACTCTTTGTCCTTGATTTTTAACAGAGTGGTTTGTGACGCAAAAGGTAAAGACACAAATCAAACTCTGCAGGTGTGAGGGGTGCCCATTTTTTCCACTACAGAGGGGAGTCTCCTTGTACTGCTCTCCTCCTTTCATCACGTGGTGAGGAGTCTGAGCCTTGCCGCATCTGTATGGGCGAGGCATGCTGCAGGAGCAGGAGATAGCTGTGCTGCTTCCTGGGTTCCTGTGTCACACAATGAGGGTGGGTGGAGAGCATTCCAAGTTTTCATGTATATATAAAAATCTCTATATATGTAAGTTTTTATGGCTTTTATTATTATTTAAAGCCTAGGAAGAAACTGCTTTTGCTGCCAGGACAATTAATTTTCTAGTCTCAATAGCTCTCTTTGCCAGAAATCATTCCAAAGTGCGGAAGAAAGAGGATTAAATTATTTTGGTGTCTGATCTAATGCTCATAATGTGGCAGGACTATGAGAGCTGTCATGGAGTCTGTTGTTGCTTCACTCTTCCAAGTTTGCTACATCATGAAAAGAGCTTCAGAGAGGAAGCAAAAAACTAAGTGGAGGGTTTAAGCCTTAGAGAAAGCCACTGACAATGTTGTTGTTGCAAGAACCAGCCTTAGCTGTCAGTTTTGAAGGACAAGAGGCAGTGACCTGGCAGCAATCCTGTTTGGGGCTTGCAGTGAAAGATCAGTTGTGTTGAACCTGCAGGGCTTTTTCTTGTTTCTCTGCAGAATGGTTTTCCATCTCGAACAATTAGAAAATGTGCTTAAAAAAGATCACTCTACCCATGTCTAAATAAAACAAGGCTGAGGCCGAGGTAGGCTGTAAGTCGGATAAACCTTCACTGCAGAGAAGGCTGATCAAACCCAGAAGTGAGTGATTCTGGATCAGATAGTGGCCAGGCTGTCTCAAGGCCATTGTTTTGCTGCTGTGTTAACAGCTCAGAGGAAGGAGCTGGAGGTGATTGTTGTTGTGGTGAGAATGAAGAGGTGGGCAGTATCTGAAAACTCTGCTTGAACCCAGAGAAGCACCAATCCAGCAGAGCCGTCTGGTGCGGGTTCAAGCAGGAAGCGTTTGTCCGCTGGGCTGAGCACGAGCAGCTCCTGCTGTCCAACCATGACTTGGGAAGTTTGCCTTTACTGTTGTTTGTTGAAGGCTGCTGTGCTGTGACAGCTTCTGTCCTCAGGTACGGCTCCATGTCGTGCTCTGCACTTCACATACATCAAATATTTGAATTTGCTGTCTGCAAAACTTTGGAGATGGTTAGACTTATTCTTACCCAGTGACACATGAAAGACATGTAATGGTTTAATAGTTTTCTCAGTGTCAAAATATAATTCATGTGTTTATTATGGGATGCACGTGTTGAAAATTTCCTGTCTTTGCCTGGAGCTGTTCACAGACAGGGTTTGTGTTTCAGGAAGAGGCACTGCTGCTGCTCTCTAGGTAAGCACTGCAGGCAGACGTCTGGCTGCCTTCTGACATCACTGCCACGCAGGAGGGAATGGTTGTCTAAATGCTTCTGTAGCTTGTGCCCCACTCTTGTGATGGCTTGGCCCTGGCTGGACACCAGGTGCCCACCAAAGCTGCTCTATAGCTCCACTCTCGGTTGGACAAAGAAGAAAACACGAAACAAAAGGCCTGTGGGTGGATATAAGGACAGGGAGATCCCTCAGCAACCACAGGCAAGACAGACTAGAATTGGGGGAAAAAAACGATTTGTTATCCATCAAATCAGAGTAGAGCAGTGAGAAAACAAGTCTCACAAGACCTTCCCGCCACCCTTCCCTTCTTCCCAGGCACAACTTCGCCCCCAGTTTCTCTGCCTCCTCCCCTGCAGCAAGGCAGGGGCATGGGGAATGGGGGTTCTGGTCAATTCACTGCACATTTTCTTTGCTGCTTCTTCGTCCTCAGAAAGAGGACTCCTCACATTTTTCTCTTGCTCCAGCATGGGTCCCTTCCGTGGCATCACAGCAGTCCTTCCAGCAAACCTGCTCTGGCGTGGACTCCTCTCTCCATGGGTCTGCGTGTCCTGCCAGGAGCCTGCTCCAATGTGGACCCTCCATGAGGCCACAGCCTCCTTTGGGCATCTCCCTGCTCCAGCATAGGGTACTCCTCGTGCTGCAGGTGAATACTTGCTCCATTGTTCACTCCATTGTTCACTCCATGGGCTGCAGGAGAATCTCTGCTCTATCACCCAGAACAGCTCCTCCACTTCCTCCTTGGCTGACCTCAGTGTCAGCAGAGTTGTTTCTCATGTATCCTCTCTCCTCTGGCTGCAGTTGCTGTTGAGCAGAGGCTTTCCCCCCTTATTAAATGTCCTATTCCAGAGGTGATACAGCCCCTGTTGATGGGCTGAGCCCTGGACAGTGATGGATCTTTCTTGGAGCTGGCTGTCATTGACTCTATTTGCCATAGGGAAAGCTTCTAGCAGCTTCTCACAGAAACCACTCTGAACCCCCACACACATTACCCAAACTTGGCCACACCACCCCAGTGCAGCTGTCTAGTGTGAATTACTCACTCTGATTTTCTTTGGTCTCTACAACTCCCTGAAAGGATGTTGGAGTTAGGTGAGACTTGGTCTCTTCCCTCACTTAACTTAGGACAAGAGGAAGTGGCCTCGAGTTACACCAGAGGAGGCTCAGATTCTTCACTAGGACAAATTTCTTTGCTGCAAGAGTGGTCAGGCAGTGGAACAGGCTACCCAGGGTACTGGTGGAGTCACCATCCCTGCAGGTATTTAAAACATACATAGATGCAACACTTCAGGAGGCAGTTTGGTGACCATGGTGGTGCTGGCTTGCTGGTTGGGCCTGATGATCTTAGAGGTCTTTTCCAGCCCTAATAATTCTAGGATTCTGTTCTGTAGTGTCATGAAAACGAAACACTAAGGTGAAATTGGCAGAGGTAAAATTCATCCTTGAGTGTCCCAAGGTCCATAGCAGAGTTTTACTCAGAGAACAGTTCGAGCTGGGGAAGACTCTGAAGACATAGCAGCTATTATTAGCAAGCCTGCCTCAAAAAGGTGTTTATTTTAGTCGTGTGTGACTCATCCTTATTCTTACATAAAAGACAAGACAAAGTGCAGTTCACTGCCTCTGGCCACTAATCAAAGTGCTGGCAAAGCTGGCAGTGCTTGCTGCTTCTTTGTCTGGCTTTTTCATCTGTCTTGCCGCACGGCAGCAGGAGAGGAAATAAGTGGCCACAGTTTATTGTTTCTGTGACTATTATCTAGGAAGCTTTTAACTAATACAGCGTCTGCAGTGCTAACAGTTGCAGAGCTCAGTAATGCTCAGCGAAGGTTTCATCCTTTGCTGCTTTTTACTTAGCTGTCACAGTCCTGTGTTAAATCATAGCTTTCAGCCACGTTAGATCTCCTACAACCTTCCATATGGGCTACAGTCATGTCAAACAACATTCTTCATCTGTTCTTGATAAATTATGGGGTAACCCTGGGGTGAGGCAGATAAAGAAATAAATCCAGTAATGCATAGTAAAGTGAGTGTGTTCTTCAGCAAGCTGAGGGCCAGTGGTGGGGCTGCTGAATAAGGAGGCAGCTCAGAGATGCTCCAGTAACAAGCAGCCTGCTGCTCTGAGGGTGAGGCTGCCCGTGTATCTTTGCCAACACGTGGCGCCTGGCTTTAAAAAGCATGAAGAAGAAAAAAAATCCAGAGCAGCACAACTGCTTGAAGGCAAAATGATTGCAACTCTTCCACTGAAAACAAAAAGCGAAGAGAAGATAATTGATAACCCCTCAAGTCCCACTTGGTAGTTAATGATTTCCCAGTGGTGAGGTTTAATGGCACTTTGCTGATGCTTGGAGCTGTGATGAATGCAACTTTCTGGGCCTTGAGCAAAATTAAATGTGATTCAACTGCACTTCCTGCTTATGAGGGAAAGGAGGAGGTGAAAATAGGAAATGTAGGACTTTTCCCCATACGGACTCGTAATGAGACTGCTGCTTCTCTTCTAGATGGAGGAGAGCAGCCTCCATTTTTTTATCATAACCTGCAATCCATCCTTCCTTTCTATTTTTGGCTTGAAAAGAATTTCCATGCCACCCTCTTGTTTAGGGATATTTCTGTCTGGCTGAAGACAACAGACTCTGGCCTACTTACCAGTGCTGCTTGCTTAGCTTAACTCCTTGGTGCTATAAGAAATGTACACCTCAGTCCTAAGGTAAGGGAAGGAACCTGACTTAAGGAAAGATGTCCCTGGCCATGGTGTTGGGGTGGGACTGAGTGACCTCTAAAGGTCCCTTCCAAGTCAAACCATTCTAGGGCTGTGGTTCTGTGGTGAGGATTATTTCTTTTGGAGTAATTTTGGAAATGTGTTAGAAGGTAAATTGAGGATCTGATGCTTGCATCAACTTTGATCTAAACCACAGTGACTGAACATCTGCTTTTAGAGTTCTTTCATCCACACAACTTCCTACATGTGGAGGTTCTGTCTGTCTCATGGGGGTCAGTCTTTTCTCCCAAGTAACTAGTGGTAAGACAAGTGGAAATGGCCTCAAGTTGTGACAGGTTTAGGTTGGATATTAGGAAAAATTTCTTCCCTGAAAGGGTTGTCAAGACCTAGAACAGGCTGCCCAGGGAAATGGTGGAGTCCCCATCCCTGGAGGTGTTTAAAAGGCAGGGAGGTGTGGTGCTGAAGGGCATGGTTTAGTGATGACTTGGCAGTGCTGTGATGACAATTGGACTTCATAATCTTAAAAGTATCTTCTAACCAAAACAATTCCATGCATGAGCTATAACGTCTTGAGTCTGGAAGAACTGTTGTTGTATTTGCTATCCATAAACAAAGGACAACTTCCCAGGCAGTTTGTGCTATTTTTCCTTTGGAAATAAAGCTTGCCAGGAAAGTGTTTATTCAAGATCTTTCTCTCCTGAACACAGCAGCTTGGCTTGTTAAGACATCTCAGCAGTCTTTTTCTCCCTATGGTGACCTTTTAACCTGAAATTCATCTTTAAGAATGATTGAAAGCCCTTGGCCTTTAGAGTGGGTTTTCATTGCTGAAGCAAAGAGTTACTCCATAATCGAAGTGTAACTTCTTAAAATGCTTTGTTAATGCTGGTATGAGGAGCAGACTGCACGTGATAGAGACCTGCTACAGTCACAGCACTTAACAGAAGAGGAGGAAAAAAGGGGAAGCACTCTGCATAATGAATAATGCAAGAAGCAAATAATTCACATGCTTAGTCTTTCACACAGAAACTTAGCATCACTTAGCAGGAACATATGGCCCTGCAACAGCCTAAAGAACACCGGGGAAACAGAAAACACCCAGATGAGGTAGGTCCTGTGTAGGTGAAATGACATTATAATGGCCCATCTGTGTGGCAGTGGATTGTAGCAAAGGAAATGAAGAAGTCTCTGGTTATAGAGCAGAAAACAGGCAAGTATGCATTCCCTAGCTAAATTAAAACCTGCTCTGGGATGGCTCTTTCCACATTTACAACCTTGCTTATGGTCTCTTTTAGCTCTAAAATACAGGTTGTGTCTGCCCAGTTAATGACTGGGAACTACATGTCTGAAGGTATCTTTGATTCACCTCTGCAAGCATGAGTGTACTGCTGGTAGCTTTCCCTTTCTCTGAGCAGAGGGAGTGCAGGGGGCAGTGAGGAGTGTCTGAACTCCTCAGACTATCAGTAATGAAACCAAGGAAAGCTCTGGTCACAGAAGGGCAGGAGGAACCCTTCTTCCTCTCACTGCAAGATGGAACCACGCAGCAAGGAAGAAGCTTTGCAGTCACACAGTCACATTCATCCGTCTCTTGCAGCAGCTGACTGCCTAACGACTGCCTGGGTCTGAGAGCGTTGGTGCACAGTGCACAAACCCATCCTGCTTTTGAGAACTACTCTGAGCACCTCCAGCAGCAGCCTCTGTGTGTCATCCCTGACCGTGGCCCTGTGTGTTTAATGGAAGCAGTGTGGGTGCAGACATTAACACCATGCATGGCCTGGTGAGCTGGCACCAAGTCTGTGAAGTGACTAAAATGCGTCGATGTGCTGCTAATTATCCGGAGGGCAGCCCCACGCTGCACTCCTGCCAGTGTGGCTGCACTGCTGCCAGCACTCAGGCTCTGGCTCTGCGTGGTGCCAACCGCATCGCCGAGGCGTGCCCATTGCTCCCTGCTAGCTCTGGTGCAGTGCCTGCTCACACACTGTTTCCTTTCCGTGTGCCAGACGAGTCCTCAGAATAAATTATAGTGAGGTAAAGGACAAAGTGCCCTTCAAGCTTTTACAATCAAAAGAGGAGGAATAGGGACATTGGTCGTGGATAAAATGGTAGATGGCATCACCACTTTAAACAGGGATGTCAGGAGTCATAGAATCATAGAATGGTAAGGTTGATAGGGACTTCAAAGATCATCCATTTCCAACCCCCTGCCATAGGCAAGGACACCTCCCACTAGTACAGGTCACTCAAGACCTCATCCAGCCTGGCCTTTGAACACCTCCAGGGAGGGAGCATCCACAGCCTCCCAGGGCAACCTCTTCCAGTGTCTCACCACCCTCACTGTTAAGAACTTCCTCCTAACATCCAGTTTAAATCTACCCTCTGCCAGTTTAAACCCATTGCCCCTTGTCCTGTCATTGCAAGACCTTGTAAATAATCTCTCCCCAGCCTTCCTGTAGACCCTCTTCAGATACTGGAAGTCTACTATAAGGTCTCCTTGAAGCCTTCTCTCCTCCAGGCCGAAAAGCCCCAAATCTTGTAGTCTGTCCTTATAGCAGAGCTCCGCCTCCCACAAAAGCCATAAGGCTCACGGGGACAGCACAGGAATTCAGGAACACCTGAATATTTGCCCTGGCTTTGACACACAAACCCAGTAAATTTAGCCACTTAGTTTTGCCAGATGTGGAGAAGATCAGCTTCTGGATTAAATGACGAGATCAGTCTCTGCAGGAGCATTCCATTTCCAACTCTTTCCTTCTGAGCAGGAACGCTGAGGAAGAACTAAAAAACCTCACCTAGAAATCAATAAAAAACATCTTAGGATATGCTAAAATTGTCCCTCTGCTACTGCCTGCCTGACTTGACAATGTCAGTAACAGAGGAAAAGCTGATTTAGGTCAAGGCATTTGGAGAGAAATTGGTGGTGATGCTACTGCAATTTGGGCAATTAAGCAAAGAGGCTTGGGTTAAAAACAAAAAAAACAAAACAAAAAAACCAACAACAACACAAAAGAAGATCCCATTCAGAGAGAATCACTACTCCCCTGAAGTCATCTAAATGTGTAGGTTAGCCTGGTGAGTGTACCTGCTGCTCACAGCTCTGCGTGTGAGTATGGCACACGGCAAAGCCATGTGAGCAGCATTTCACTACAGAATTGTTCTTGCCAGCTCTGAAATGAAACCAGTAACTACTGGGGGGATTGCTTGATGTGTGTTCAGCAAAGCACAAAGTTCTTTTTCCCAGAGACATCTCTAGCATGTAAAATTCACGTGTTCTAGTAAATTAAAGTATTAAATGTTCTCTGGCATGGATATGGCAGTGTACTACCATACAGCTAACAGCAGCCTCCTAAGCAGGGCAGCTGCATCCATTGTTTCTCCTGGAAGTGGTCCTTGGCCTATGCTGATTCCCAAATCCTGTAGTGGGTCTGGTGGGAGTGCCCTTGCAGATGCTGGCCAAGCAGGATTTAGTAGCCCAGCAGGGAGTTCAGTGCTTAGGAAGGTGGCCAGGTTGCAGTGTGTAACTTGCCGTCTGTACTGCCATCTGGAACAAGTGTTTGACTGGCCCTTCACTGGTGATGATGGTTTACGATTAAGCTTTGGCACATCAGGTCACTCCAGCATCTTAAGTAGCTGTATCTCCTTTGCAGTGGGATGTAGGTTGCCAAGTACTTCAGGAATTTGAGCTGCTGAGTCTCACTGAAGGCATCCATTAGTGGTGGAACACTGCAACAGGTTGCCCAGGAAGGTGCTGGAGGCCCCATCCCTGGAGATATTTAACATCAGGTTTGATGCAGCTGTGAGCACCCTGGTCTACTTGGGGATGTCCTTGCTGACTGCAGAAGAATTGGAATCATGACCTATAGAGGTCACTTCCGACCCAAACCATTCTATGATTTATCTCAGGATCGAGGGTAGAATACAAGTGCAACTTTTGACCATGGGCACTGGGAAATGCTGGCTCTCTCCACGGTGTCTCTAAGTTTTCATCCTTTGCATAAGAATTTGGTTGACAATTAAAGTCAGTTCTCCAACATTTAGTTAAAAAACAATATGATTTAAATGGACAGGGATTTTCATAACCTTTGGGGTTTAAATCCAGGCTTCACCTTTTGGAAGCACTAGTCATTTCTGCCCTTTTGTGCCTGGCACCATTGACCCTTTCCATTCATCCTTTGTTGTACATACTTTGTCTTTTCTGATCTTTCCTTGCTTGCTTTAGACTTAATTCACAAGCCTAAATATTTGACATAGGATTAAGTTTTCTGAGATTTTGATTTCAGTTTGGGTTTGTTGCATTCTTTCAATATAATGCACAGAAAAGAGAAGTGACAGGGAAATAAATCTGGGAGATTGCTACTGTTGTAGGTGAGGCTGGCTCCTGATGGAGGAACCTGTTCTCTTCACTTGGGCTTCATTTGTCTCCCTCCCTTCAGTGTCTGTGTTCTGTTTTGTGGTGTGTTCCTCTCAATAATGCACTTCTGATGGCTTGCTGCATTTTCACATGGCTGTGGAGCTGTTCAGTGCGTTCCTAAAATGTCAGTGCCTAGCAGCGCTGATTCATCCCATCCACCACCCAACTGACTTCTCTTTGGGGACCAGGCAATTCAAGTGCTAACTTCAGGTGTTGAGTGAAAGGAGAAGGTAGGTTTGGGTCCTGTTGGCAACTAGAAGGAAAGAATTGTTTCAAAGAAGTGTTTTCATCTTGTTTTGATAGAGAATTTGACTGTGGAGCAAACATTTCAAAAGGCCAGGCTGCGTCATCTTGCTGCTGCTGCAGGCACTCGCAGACTCGGAGCAATGCAGAAGGCAAAGCCCTGCTCATCTGCTTTTGCCTTTTGCTGCAAGGAGATTGCCTCAGGACAAGCGTTCTGTGTAAGCTAGGTGGAGCCACTTTAAAGGCCAGAAAATTTCCTCATGCCTCATGAGTCATCAGATCGTACAAAAATAGATTTTCACTTCCAACTATTTACAAATAAAATCAAACTTAATGAAAGCTTGGTTGATCCTTATTCACTATGACAAAATACTCTGAGGAGTCTGCTGTTACCCTTCTGTGGTGCTTGTTCACTAACCAGAATGCATCATTTCCTCTTAACAGAGAAGCTTTTTGCACTCACACTCTTGCTTGAGATGATAAAAAGTCATCCTGTGTGGACAGTAAGTGAATCAGAGTGTTGCCTTTGAAGTGGTAGCAAAAAGACTTATTACAAATGAATGAAGTTGCTCCTATAAACAAGGTTGTTTTGTTTAAAGAGCACTGCCAAATCTGTCCTGTGGTGCTCTTCCATTTGAGTTGAAGCTGTGGAAGGCTTTGCATAGGTGGCTGGTGTCTGCCCTGTGCTCATTACCAATATCAGGGGGTTGTGCTTTTACAAAGCAGGACGAGGAGGATTTCTGTTGTTGATCTTCTGGATGAATCTGGTGGCTTCTGACACTCCTCAGGAAAAGCAGATAGCAGAGGATTGTCATAGAATCAGAGAGTCATTAAGGTTGGAAAAGCCCTCTAAGATCAAGCCCAACCACTGTGGGCCATATCCTAGAGGACCATATCGACACAGTTTTTGAACACCTCCAAGGATGGAGACTCCACCACCTCCCTGGGCAGCCTGATCCAGTGCTTGACCATGACTGATTTTTGTCATGTGAGCTACTTCCTAATCAAATCTGTCAGACTTTTCCACCTCCTTTGGCTGGGTCTAGGTGGGTGGTGGTCATTTGGTGTTGGGTTAGGTGTTTTCCCCTTCTCCAGACTGTCGAACCAAAGCACAGGCTTACAGGTCTCAGGCTGAACTGGGATTTTTAGTGCAGTTTTTAGATGCAGGATTCAAGGAAGAATAATTTTTAATCAAAAAGATGGAATTCCATCCTGTCTTCTTAAAGAAGCAATGTTGTTAAGAGTGGATTGAATATAAATAGTTGGGAAGCAGCTCCCCTAAACTGCATCTGCCATGCAAATGATCCATTGAAAGCAAGATCTGGGAGCTGAGTTTCATGCCACATAGCTGGAGTTCAGGAGCCATTCTTCAGAGGTGGGGAGCAATACCTCGCTGCTAACAGGCTGCCTCCTCTGGACTACCTCTTTCTCTAACTTTGGTAATTCCAGTTTATTCTTTGCTGATAGGTAGTTTCAAATGTAACTTAATTTGGTTGCTTATTTTAAACTGAACATTTCCATACTTGTAACAGCAGTCATAGAATGATAGAATCATGACTCTTTCGGGGTTGGTTTTCTGTTTCAGAAGTCTTGCTTGAAGCGTGGATGTTCTTTTGGCAGTCCATAGGAAATTGCAGTTAGCAATTTTCTCATCTAGGGTGGGACACCCCTGACGTCCCCAAGTTCCTGCCTTGGCTGGCTGATAGATGTTTCTTACAGTTCTAATACAAAAACCATGTTGGCATATGAGCTTGATTATTCTGCACAGGCTGAAGCATTTCTTAAGGCCAAACTTCGCTCTTGTCCTCAGGTATAACTACAGCAAAATGCTCCACAGGCATAAATTGCTTGCTAGTTCTTTAGTCAGTAGTTAATGAGCATAAAGTTAACCAGATGAGGACTTTGGTGACTCAAAGGATGCCTTTCCGTAGTATGGGTAAACAGCAGTGATCTTAGAGCAGCAAATGCTGCCAAACTTGGACCTGCCCACAGGCTTCGTGGGTCTGGTGGGTGACAAATGAAGATACTTGTCCATACAGACAGCAGTGAATTAATGGGTATTGAAACACAGACCCACAGCCCTCCCCAGCGTCAGTCACGGAAACAGGCATCAAGCAAAATGCACTGCAGGAGGCACGGTCTGTGTGGTTGGAAACTGAGCTGGAGCTGTTCCTGTTGAGGTTTCTGTTTCTGGAAGCAGTTCTGTTTGTGCTCTTCCATGAAGACAGAGAGTGTGTTGCATGCCAGAATAAGGACTATTGGCTCACATTCGATTTACCTATTTAAAGCTCCATGCTGTAGCTCTTATTTTCTTGCAGCCTGTATCTCTGAAGAACAAAATGATTGCCTGCAAGTCACACTGTGAAGACATCAATCTTTTACTACGGTGTCTTCTACCTTTGTATAGCAAATGCCAGCACAGACATCCCAACCTAACTATTCCAGCAGTTTTAACAACAGGTTACACAGCCTCCAAATAACACTTCTAAGCAATTCCAAGTTTTAAGGCAGCCTGGATAAGGCTAAGATGACTTTAAGAAAGAATTGCCGCTCTCTACTGTAAGTTCAGGCTTTCCTGCATCCAGAGAAACCCATGAACCATGCAGTTTTTCACTGTTCCTGGTGCAGATGCAGTTTCTGTGTGGGAAGAGGAAATCTGATTTATCTGTACTTGATGGCAGCACATTCTGTCCATGCAGCTTCCTGATCTCTGCAAAGGTTTGAGCTGAGCACCACTGACATGGACAGAACTGAGCAGTTGGTCTTCCCTGTGCTGTGTTTCATCCAAAACGTCTGGAGGAGTGTGGGTGGTAGGGCAAGAGAGGGGATTCTGCCCCTTGGCTCTGCTCTGTTGAGACCACACTGCCAATCCTGTGTCCAGCTCTGGTGTCCCCAGCAAAAGGAGGACACATCGCTGCTGGAGAGAGTCCAGAGGAGGCCAGAAAGATGATCCAAGAGCTGGAACATCTCTGCTGTGAGGACAGGCTAAGTGAGCTAGGGGTGTGCAGCCTGGAGAGGAGAAGGCTCTGGGGGGACCTTGGAGCTGCCTGCCAGTACCTGAAGGGACCCTGCAGGAAGGCTTCAGAGGGACTTGTCCTGAGGGTGTCTGGAGACAGGACAAGGTGGAACGGTTTGAAGCTGAGGCAGAGCAGGGTTAGACTGGTGAGGAAGTTCTTCAGTGCAGGGTGGTGAGAGTCTGGAACAGGCTGCCCAGGGAGGCTGTGGCTGCCCTCCCTGGGAGTGTTCAAGGCTAGGCTGGATGAGGCCAAGGGCATCTCAGTCCAGTTGAGAGTTGTCCCTGCCCATGGTGGAGAGGTTGCAGTAAATGATCTCTGAGGTCCCTTCCAACCTGAGCCATTCTGTGGTTAAATCATGTTGCCTGCCTGCTGTGTTCTTACCTAATGAAATGGAATTCTCATAGAGAGAGCTGTATTTTGATACTTGCTTTAGAATTCCTCCCCTAGTACCCTTCAATGCAGGGTCTTAAAATAGAAGGGCTCAGCCTGCTCTCTGCTACCTGTTGTAAACACTTAGCAAGTGGTTCATTCAGAATTCACATAAAGGTCTATTGTCTTCTCAGCACTTGCATAATGCTGCTGTACTCCAGATTTTAAGCAGGATATATTTTTAGTGTTGAACAGCCTCATGTTTATAAAGTGTTACATTGGGAACTGTTTAATTGGAGTCTGAAGCATTTAATCACTTCACAGGTCAGAGTGCAGCTGAGGAATGCAGCCCAGGGAGTTGATGGAGTCACTGTCCCTGGAGGTGTTCAAGAAGGATGGAGATGGCACTTTAGGGCACAACTTAATAGCCACAGTTGTGTTGAGTTGATGGTTGGACTCAATGATATTAAAGGTCTTTTCCAACCAAAATGATTCTGTGATTCCCAGACTGTAATCAGGAGAGCAGCTGTAGGAATAATGCTGCCTTCAACTTCCTCTGCCCTCCATTCCCATCCCCATGCACCCACTCAGCTGCTTGGGTGAAACTGTAGGTGAAGCTCCTCCATGAATTAGCTCCAGGAATAGGCCTAGCTTAGAGATGCAGTCTGCCCAACATGGATCCAGTCCTTCATGCTGCCCTGCAGGAGGCTGTCCCAGAGGAGCTGAGGGGTGCAGCAGTGGTGTGTGGTGGTGCAATGCTGCCAATAAGATGCTTGTCCACAGCTTGTCAACTGTGTGGGCTGCCATTGTGCCCATGGTGTTGCTGACCCAGCAGACAGTTGTGAAACCATGCAGTGGTAACCAGCTCACTGAAATGATCCAAATTCAACTTAGCCAAAACCATGCAGTGGTAACCAGCTCACTGAAATGATCCAAATTCAACTTAGCCTCCTTTTTTTCCTGATCAGAAGGGCCTGCAAAGAGTGATGCTGCTGGTAAGCTAGCATGGGGATGAGTGATAAACAGAGGTGAGCAGAGAGCTGAGAGTCTGTTAAACTGCTGTTTCTGCTGCACAACTGCTGCTCAAACCTGTGGCTTGGCTTGCCCTGTTTTTTGTAACATGAAATAATGAATTTGCTGAGACCAAAGCCCAGCAGAGGTGGATGACTATGGACATGGCAGAGAAATGAGGAGAGTGCAGCTCTGGTTGCAATGGCTAAGCAGTTTTGGTTTTTCATGCATGCTTCCACCTGTGAAGGGCAGGTATGGTAGAGGCATTTCATTAGGATGTGGGTGACCTCCACTTTGCTATTTTTGGCACCCTATTTCTGGTGCTGGCTGTAAACCATCATTTATAGGCTATAACAGCATCTGAGAACAAATTAAATGTAAGAGTCTTGTTTTTGAAATGAATGCTAAGATATTCTCTGTTGCACTTCAAGCCTCATTTTAATTTTACTGAATTTTAAATTAGAATTTTTTTTTTTTTTTAAAGCATTGGCATTTAAAGAAAGAAAACTTAGTTACCAGTTTACCTTCAAGGGAAAAAAGGAGCATGTGTGTGATGTATCAGGTACTACTGGGACTCAAGTATGTGCTGAAAAACAAAAGGAGCAGCAAACAAATGCAACACAAACAAAATTAGGGCAAGGGGTGAGGTGAATCTCAAATCCAACCTCTGTGATTAACTTGGGTCAACCTCCTTCAATCCTTATGAACCAACCAGATGACATATTCAACTCTTGCATGCTTCTGAGTTATCAGAACAAAAGAGAGAGAAGAGAAGAAAGATTTGACAGAGAAAAGAGATCGAATCTTAAGCTGTGCCTAGGCTCTGTCTTTGGACCTTGAATGCTCTTTACTTAGTGCAGCCTTCCTGTCTGGTAGCTCCCCTGAGCATGCAGAAGTGGAGGACTGATCAGGGGCCACCCAGACCAATGCATATCTTCTGTTCAGCTTTGGCATTCCCAGACCACTAAATGTCCAGTGAATGTAAGTCATATTATGTGAAAGCAGCATAAAATATCAAGAGGAAATGGCTTCAAGTTGCACCAGGGGAGGTTTAAGTTGGAGATTAGGAACAATTTCTTTGCTGCAAGAGTGATCAGACACTGGCACAGGCTGCCCAGGGAGGTGGTGGAGTCACCGTCCCTGGAGGTGTCCAAGAAACCTGAGGACATGGTTTGATGGCTGTGGTGGGATTGGGTCAGTGGTTGGACTGGATGATCTTAGAGGCCTTTTCCAACCTTAGTGGCTCTATGCTAATATACCAGTTAGGTGTGATACTGTCCTGAAGACTCCTTGGAAATGGAAAACTCTTCAGCCCTGTGCACGAGAGCAAACCAGATGTGCACAAATCACTTGATTTTGTTTTCCCTAAGAGAAGTTCTGAGGTGACAAACTGCCACCTTTTGCACCTGAAAGCCATTGGGCCAATTCATCCTAAGTGTCATTTAATTGATTGCGGTGCACTGCAGTTCAATCAGCTGCAATAAAGTTAATGGAACCTCTCCTAGGAAATGTGACTGAAACCAAGTGATTCAAAATAGTCACAGCTACTGATTAATGGAGACAATTATTTTTAATAGGAACGGGTCCAAGTAATTGAGTGATGTTTAAATGCGCTGTGTGAGGGAGTCTCAGGAGGACTGGAGTTCCTTACCCACACCTGCTTTCCGATTAGGTACAGGTATGCAAAATGCAAAAGTTTAGATTAAAATGCTAATTGAATGTGGTTTCACCTTTCCAGCCATGGCATGGCTCAGAGACAAACAGCAACCTTCATCTCTGCTGCTTTTCTTGCCGCAAAGGGGTTTGACTTTGACCCCTCCCTTAACCGCGGAGTACTGTCCAGAGGCAGTGCTGTCGTCTGTGCCACCTGGGGGGATGTGGCAGGGCAGAAGGTGCCGGTTTTCAGACACCATTGTTGCACTCTTCCAGCGAGGCTGGGCAGTTGTTGAAGGCCTTTAATTGAAGTGAGCTGGGGTTAAGAGAAGAAGCTCCGTTCCGATGTCCAGCTGTGTGTTCTGGGTATGCTGTGGTCCCTTGAGCAGAGTCGACAACTTGCCTCTGGTGGAAAAAGGTCAGAGCTTCTACAGCTCTTCACCAGCATCAGGATCAAGTATTTTGTTGCTGGAATTAAACTCTCAAATGTTTTCCCCTGGCTGTGTGCAAATACCTCTCTCAGATACTCAGTGCTCCAGGTCAGGGACTATGAGGAAAGGTGTAGTGCAGACATTCCCTACTTGTAGCTAGTAAGTTATTAGAAGAAAATAAGTTGTGGGGCTCCTAGATCAGACACTGACATAGGTGCAGTGTAGATTAGATGAAAGCCAAGTGAAGGTCTGACCATCTCTGGAAGCCAGTTTGACTGAAGTTAGACACGTTAAAAAAAAAAAACAAAGCAAAAAGTGGCTTTGAAATGCTGGACAGCTGTGGTGCTCCTCTTGGGTTTTGACTCTGTCTTTAAGATGCTTGTTTAGCTGAGATGGGACATCAGTCCCCCCTGAGATGTTAGTAGAATGGAGGGAGAGAGAGCAGAGGTTAAATTGCTACTTAGGCTGTCAGCAGTTTGGTATAGGAAGAGGAAATTCATATAAAGAGTCACACACCTAGGACAGATTTTTTTTTTTTCCCTCCACAAGGTCCTTTTTAGAGGTTCTGGACCTAGCAGAAATACTAAGGACAAGAAGTTCCAAGATGGAGCTTGGCTAAATGTTGAGAAGTGAATTATGTGATGCAGTTGCCATGACAACAGAGGAGCCTGGAGTTTATGATCTGAGATGCCTCTTCATACCCATGCTTCTATCAGAAATAGATGTTGCTAAATGCAGCGGAAGATTTACAGTGCTGGTGCTACTCAAGGGGATGAGGAGATGCAGGCTAAGGCCTTCCTCAGCAGTGTGGCTCAGCTATCTCCAGGCAGAGACCAGATTCGTGCTGCAGTTCTGAACATGACAGGTTTGTCACTGCTAAGTCTATTGAAGGAGATGTCTGCTGCCTCTCCTGCTGCCCTTGCTGGGAGCCAGCAGCATGCAGGACACCTTCTCTTGCCTTGGGAGATGCAGGAGAAGGGACACAGTATTGCACTCCCTGCACAGAGAGCAGTGTGGCACCGGCATGAAACGCCTGACCTCGAGATGTATCACCTCTGATACCTGCTTTGCTTAGCCTGATCTGAGCTTATGCAAAGAGATCTGTACTGCAGTGATGCTGCTGATGTGCTGCTGAGGGACATGGCTCAGTGGTGACCTAGCACTGATCTGGCAAGCTGCTCATGGGCTTCATCTTCTTTAGCCTCCATGTGTTAAGGCCACCAGCTCAGGCAGTCAGGGAGGAGGTGGATGGCTGTGAAACACTTTCTGGTGCAAGATTTCCGCTGGCTCTCAGTTCTGCTGGGGATTGGGGTTGTGCCTCTTAGTTACACAGGGTGAATGAAGCCTCCAAAGCATCTTTCTCACTAATTTAGATTAAATGGGATGTGATCAAATGCTAATAACAGTCAGAGATGTTTGTGTTGGAGATCAGCATGCAGGTGAACTTGCTGCTTGCAAGGAATTCCCTATTTTCAGTAGGAATTCTCTGTTTTCAGGATTTTTCCAGACTGTTCAAGGCCTGTTTCAGGATCTGCTCAAATAAGTGAATAGTTGAAGCTTAGCAGACTGAAGCCATCTGCTTTTCTCTCTTCAGGCTTTCATGGTAGGATGTGAATTAACTTGGCTTGCAGATACAAGTTAATAAACTAGTTTCTATGCTGGGATATTCTGTTGTTACTTTCTATGTTAACCCAAGACAAATTAAGCTCCTCTGCCAGCTCCTTGGGACAACAAATCTGGGAATTGTTTGTGGTTAAATGCATTTTATAAGGACTTAAAACATTGCCTTCACCAAAACCAGACTTGGGGTTTGGACCTATTAGACTGGCATCCTCAGACAGAACTCCAGAATCTGTCAGCAAGTTCAGCCCTTTCCAGAAATAGGGAAAGTTTGCTGCAAGAGAGTTTGTTACAATCTGCTTTGGACAGGAAACTCTCTAGGTGGAACAGACAGCTTGATGCTGTTCATGAGCCTATTGATGATGCTGGCTCTGGCGTGTCCCTGGCTTTGGTGGCACAAAGTGTCCTTGGATGAGCCTGTGTTAAGGGTTTACCACAAATGGTGGATTTTCCAAAGGTGCTGGCTGGGGGCTGTGAGGGTGTGGAACAGATCTGGGGAGCCCTTGGCTCTTTTGAAGTGGTTCAGTGGGTACAGAGAGCTTCTGAGAGGCTGATTTGGACAAAATGTGTGTGGGCAGCTTCATGGTGAACTTATTCACCATGCTAGCATTGGTCATTCTAAGCAGAACTTTGGGCAGTCTAACAACTGCTGAAAATTGTTTTCCTGTATTCCCACTAAAGGAAGGTGTAGGTAATGGAAGGATTAGGATGATGCAGTGAAGAAATAAGGATTTTCTAAAAAAATATTATTAATAGAACAAACTCTGCAAAGGTCTCTTTCTCTGGTAGTGCTTTTTCTTTTGCACCTTCCTACGGGAAGGCTGCTCTGGTGAATGTGTTCCAGCTCATGCATCTGCTGCGATGTGCAGGTTTGTTTGTTTGTTTCATTTTATATTATAAAATCGTATTTATTTTATTACTGTTGAGTTACAGGGGTTTACTTTAGTATTTTTTTTACAAATTTTTACTTTCTTTTTAAATCTTACTTTGTATTTTATTTTATTTAACATTTCTTTTTCAACCCGCTGCATAGTTACACATTTCAAAACTTACCTTTATGTAGCCTGCCACGATATCCATGCAATCTACTCCAGCATCTTTAGGAAACTCATTAACATAGAAGTAAATATCTATTTTTACACAATGAAATTTGCCCTTTCCTGATCTAAATCTACCCATGTCAGTAAACCAGTTGCATTTATTACATAGTGCAGAGTCTATTTGCAATCAGGGGTTGGCTGGTGGTGAGCATAGGAGAAGAACAGAGACCCTCCCCCAGCTGCAGCTCTGTCATTTCAATATTTAAGATGTGACAGCAGACAATTATTGGGGCAGCAGAGGGGGCACACCTCATCTTCAGGTATCACAGTTGAGACCATTCCACCTCTGAGTTGACTGCCTATGCAACTAGCAGCTGCCTTGCAGGCAGTGTGCTGAGGTTCAGTGGTGCCCACCTGGCACCACCAGTGTGTGACTGTGCCTCTCAGCAGCAGCTCTCTGCCTGCACTGCCTTGCACCTTGCTTAATCCTCTGTCTTGCTGCCTTCTGTTTAAGCTCTTTGCTGCCTTTGAGATTACCTAAAGCAGACCAAGAGAGAAGACAGCTTCTTCCTCCCTCTGTCTTCCCAGCAGTCACCTCAGGCTCAGAGCTCTGGTGTTACCAGGGTGGCAGGGCTGCCTCAACAAGAGCATCTTGTCCTTTGCAAGGTTCAGGAGACATCTATTGTTGCCACAGTGGTTCACAGATCATCTTGGGCATGGAGTGAGATCTGGTTGATGGCTTGCTCTGGGAGGCCACACCTTTCTTTATTCTTGGATAAAGTTTCATGATTCTGATTGGATTTGGATGTTGCTATGTATAAAATCTGCAGTGAGATAAAATCAGAGTGGTGGATGATAAAGATAGTGACCTTAATGACTGTCTGTTGTCTTCACTCTATGTCTTTGAATCATGTCTTGAGACAACGGCCAGGAAAGGTTTTGCTGAAGAATGTCAAGCTGAAAAAGTCAAACAAACTTGTGAGAGCTCTGGTGTCTTACTGCTTGGTGACCACTTCTGTAGTCCTTTGGATCATTACAGAATCAGAGAATCAGTTTGGTTGGAAGAGACTGATAAATACACCAAGTTTAGCCATGAACCTAGCACTGCCAGGTCACCATGTCCCTCAGGACCACATCTCTATGGCTTTGAAACCCCTTCAGGGATGGACACTGCTGCTGCTCTGTGGGCAGCTTGGGCCAAGCCTGTACAACCCTTTTGGGGAAGAAATTGTTCCTCGTGTCCAACATAAACCTCCCCTGGCACAATTTGAGGCCATTTCCTCTTGTCCTATTGCTTGCTCCTTGAGACTGACCTCCAGCTCACTCCAGCCTCCTTTCAGGGAGTTTCTCTGGAGTAAACAGCCCCTGTTCCCTCAGCTACTTCTCAGGCTTGTGCTCAATGTTTTATTGAAGAAAGTCAGAAGAAACAGTGAATCTGTCACTGAAATCCCAGATGCTTATGGCCTCCTGCAGTTCTGATGGTACTGCTTGGCCATCATGCTGCAGTTTACCCACTGAGCTGATGAAGCTAGTGAAGATGAGGAGCTGCTCTGCTGATTTCATACTTTTGGTATCAGGGCTTTCTGCAGACTCCTGGACTTCAACAGCCATCAACTCTGAACTAGCAGTAGTTTTATTTTTGCAGTGGAGAACCTCTGTGGTACTAGCTTTTTGTAAGGGGGCCTTTGGAACAAAGCTGCTATAAGCATTCCTCTCCAGGTTCTCTTTCTGAGGCAACCTTAAAAATGTGCTGCATGTCTTGGCTGCAAGTGCTGAATCTCATTGCACCCAAGCATGCTGGCAGGTTGTGTGCTGCAGAAGCTGCTTAGCATCCTGCACTTTTAGCACTTTGCACTACTGTACGTGGGTTTGATTAATATTAAGTGTTGATTTATTTGGAGGTCTCTATTTTTTGACAGCATTCAGGGTTTTGTTGGAATCCATACTGGCTTCCAGCCAGTATGTAATTCTAGTAAAGACAGACTAGATGCATTCTGTAGCTCTTACTTACAGGAACATTTTCCTCATGGAAAATAATTACCTGGTTGATGTTTTAATACTGGAAGGAATTAGGAAATAAATGGATAACTCCATTTGCTAAATGTTTTAGATTAAATTTAGATGCCATTGGTCCAGATACATAAATATCATATCTTGAAATTAAATACCAGATGCTAAGAAGGTGTAAAATTAAGCAAAACAGCAACAGTCCTCTCCAAATCGATATTCTTTTATATCCTCCACCTACAGAATGAGAGAACTTCATATTTGCCTGCTCAACAGGTTCTGGATGTTCGGCATGTGCTACACCTACATCCCTGTGTGTCAAACCAAAAAAGCATCTCAAAAAGCATCTCAGGCATATAAGCAGAGCACAGGGACCATACTTTGAGGCTTCTGACCATAGCATTGTGTTTAAAATAGAGGTGACCCGGGTGTCCTTTCATTGTGATGATTTTGGTCACAGCTAAAGCCTGAAAAAAAGGCAACAGTTGATGCAATGGATGGGAAAAAGGATTTCAGGTTGGAGTGGGTCTGCTTGTGCTTGTTGCTCTGCTAAGTGCAATAATATTTAATGAGAGATTTTGCTCTGAACTGTAATTCTTGAGTGTGTGAGGTGCCCAGCCTGTCAGAATAAATAGAGGAGGCTAAAAGCACTTGTTTGGAAAATGACTGTTCATTTTGGAAGGCACTGAGTGATCTCAGTGCAGTGTAACTGAGTCAGTTGAATTTGGATGGAGATCAACCTCCCAGCATGTATTCTGGCAACAGCTCTTCACTGCTTCTGTTCCCTGGTGCCTGTTCTGTTCAAACAGCACATGCAGCACTTGGGTCCTTGCTGCTGCTGTCATTCCCATTCCAGGTGGCTCTCAGTGACTTCTTGGGGATTGAATGAATAAATGAATTCACTTCTGTCCATGACTATTTACAGGTTTCTAAGCTTTCTTCTGTCTCGGTGACTCTTGTGGAGAGATGCGTATGATAAAAATGATGGTGTAGCACTAGGAATGACCCAGAGGATACACATTTTAAACTTCTAACTCACAGTACAGTTTAAAATCTAGTTGGAATGACCACAGTAGCTGATCAGGGCTCTTCTGGACTGCTCTGGCCTTTACTTCCAGGCATTAGATCCTTCCAGAGACTTGCAAAGGGAAAATGCTGGGAAATGAGGAGAGTGCATATAATCAAAGAATGTCTCTTGAACATGAAAGTTTCCTTCAGGAGTGAAAACCTTTGTTCCTTGATGACCTGAAGAGGAAAGCTTCCTAGCCATCTTGCTGATTATGCTAGAGAGCTCGAAATGCACATAGAGCTTTGTGGATAACGGTCATGAAAAATGGTTTTCATTTCACAAAATATTTTTAGTGTCTGAAATGCAGAGTTGTAGCACAGTAATTGCTGGAAATAAAATATGTAAAGGGAAAGATTTGATTGAACTAATTAACTTCTCTTTTTTTTTCCCTTACACTGGTAATTAGAAGGCAATTAGTTAGATATTTCACGAAGAGCTGGCTTTGTTCTCCTGCAGTCGTGCCAGCTATGTGCTCTTCCTTAACAATGTGTTTTTATTAAAAGCTAGTCATTAGACCTTCGATATCCCCCTGGTCTTGCCACCTTCTGTTCCCAAACCCAAACTAATGGAAGTGTTCTGCCTTCACGTCTAAATGACTGCTCTCTTTCTTTGCAGGTTAATAATGAGAATGTGGTGAAAGTTGGCCACAGGCAGGTGGTGAACATGATTCGGCAAGGGGGCAATCACCTAGTTCTTAAGGTGGTCACAGTAACCAGGAATCTTGATCCAGATGACACAGCTAGAAAGAAAGGTACATTTTCCTCTTTTCCTAATGGATTCCTTTTTGCTTGCTCCACAGAAATCAGAGTATGGGCACAGAATTACTGGTTTAGAAACTCTGATTTATACCTTGCTTTCAAAATTTGAAATAACCTTCTCTTACTTAACGGAATTAAATTCTGTTGCCTCATGCATCTATATGTGACACAAATGATGATACTGTCTTGCCATCTTTAATGGGTCTTTACACATTGGTATGTTTGAAGGTGTTGTGGGAAAATTTCTTACAGTATGGAGAGGGGGAAAGCACAAAGAAAGGATTCTCTTGTTAATTAATTCCAAATGTAATTGAGGTGAGGTTGACTCCAGTTGAGATCTGTGCAAAACAGGTATTTTAGAAGGGCCCTCTGTAAGAATAACAGACGTATGCAATGTGTCTGGTAGCAAACAAGCACCTTTTAATGGGAAAATGCCTCGAGATGAATTCCAAGCAGAGGCCTTGTTCCAGCCAGTAAAAAACGTGCACGTAAGCAGAAAACGTGCACAGCTCCTTTACCTGCCACTTGCCTGCTAGCAAGAAGACAGCTGAGTGCAGCTCAGCAAAGACTTTGGGAAAGCACTATCTGGATACAAAGAGGGAGAAGGTTTTTGTCATTAATTCATATAATATGATTGGGCTGCTGCCAGAAGAATGTCAGTTTTGCACTATTTCCTTCACCTCAGATACCCCTGGGTTGCTCAGGTAACAGTTACACAGGGAAGTCATTAACCTTCATAATTATCGTTAATCAGAGCAGAGTGCTGCTGCTAACTGGTGTTCAATTCAGCACCATCACAGGTATGAAAATCCCTGTTCCTCCCACCAGCTCCTTGGAACTGTCACTCACAACCATCTGGCTCCTCAGTACTCAAGGGCTTCCTCTTTGTCCATGAGTGAAGCTTTCTGTGTGCACTCTGAGTGTTCTCAGCATCCTCCTGCTTATTACAATAAATAAATAAATTTTAAATAAATAAATAGGCAACTAGATAAATAAATAAATAAAACCCCTTGAGGGGCAAGAAGGCTGTATTTTTAGCTTGATGAAATTACTATTCACACATTTTACACAAACCTTTCACCTCTGCCTTTTGGGATGTGTCACACTGGCTTTAAATAAAAGTGCTGTTGTATACAACTCAAAGGGGATTTGCTTCTGCAAAAGCAGCCTTAGTTCGGTGTCATTGTTCCAGAGCTTTCTGTTGATAGTGTGTTATTTGCCCAAAACTTGCACTTTTGGATCTTGTCTCTTTTTTGGTGCAAGTTGGTTGCCTGCCGTGTTACCTGGCACTTGCCATTTTACATTGGGAATTGCGCAGAACAATTTTCTTGCCATTGGTCTCCTTTATGATGAAGCCAGTGAGAGATACCCAGCCTCTCTTTAACCAGTATCAGATACCCAGCCTCACATAACCTATATGGGATACCCAGCAGAAGGGGACTGCTGAGAAATTAGGAGAGTGCTTGTAATGAAAGGATGTGTCTTGAACATGGGAGGAAATTTTTAAANAAGGAAAATTAAAAAAAAAAAAAAAAAAAAAAGAGAGATTAAAAAAGAAAAAAAATTAGAATGCTTATTTTTTCCTGTGCCCCAGAGCCATTTCTGTTTACTGGAGATCTTCAACTTTCCAGCCAACAATGGCGTAGTCTTTTCTGATCTTACACCCTTTCTGACCTGCAGAAATACTGCAAGGACACTAAAACACGTGCTGGATTTTTGGCTTTGTGCTTAATGAGTGCCTTGGCGTTTTAAGATCTAATTTGTTCTGAGGATCAGCTGTTTTCCCTAGTGTCACTGTAACTATTAGGATAAATCTGAGTCTTCTTTCTTGTATTTCTCAGATTTAAGTGAAAGATGAAGCTGATCTGGCAGACACTGGCTGGTATCAGGGAGATTTTTAGCTAGGTACATTTCTTAGAAGGAGCGCAACTGCTGTGAGGCACTTTTGCTGGAAAGTCTTTTCTTCCTGCTTTAAAAAATAGCAGTGCACAGTTATTTGGCTTTAAATGTTTCTCTGCATCCTGTTACATAAAAGCTTGCCGATGTGTCAAGCAGCCTACGCTAGAAGTGGAAACAGTACCAAAATTTAGCCCATGAAAAGCATCTCGGGGTTTTTTCCCTCTGCTTGTAGGTATTGGTGATTGCCTCAGTTAATGGAGCATGTACTTTGAAATAAAGATGGGATGGTGCGTGTGAATGGAGAGGGTTGGAGACGTGTGTTGACTTACACTGTCTATCCTTCTGTTTAATCAAAGCCCCACCACCTCCTAAGCGAGCTCCAACCACTGCGCTGACCTTGCGCTCTAAGTCCATGACCTCAGAGCTTGAAGAGCTTGGTAAGAAAGCATTTTTTGACAAGCATGCTGGCATAATAGAACTGTGAAATTAGCTGTAGCTCTATCTCTGTGTATCTGTTAACTGACTAAAATAGCTGCACTGTGTAGAGAGCAGAGAAGGGTTTAAGAATGCTGCATCTCTGGAGAGTTCAGATCTGCATGCCTCGCATGACCGGTTCTTGTTTAAACTTGTGCCTTTTCCTGCTACGCAAGGGAATGTTGAGATATTTATGCATCATCATTTGGCACATCTACTCAAAAGTAATGCCGTGTCGGATTTTGTTAGCTTTGCTTCCCAGGTTTTCAGTTCATCTAATGTTGTTTTGTTTTAAATTTCTGTGGCCTCTCATTAGTGGACAAAGGTAAGCTGCCAGAAGCTGTTGTTAAAGAGCTGACAGTCTTAAAGCAGCTTCAGCTTCCACTTGTTTTCGTTAGCCTCTGATCTGAAAAAGTGCATATTGTGATATCACTTTGACTCCTGTGCATGATATCGATGTAGTTCTCCTCACTAATGGTGATAAGAATGTTCAGCATTTGGTCTTTTATTTGCTAACATTGAGAAATGTGATCGTAGATTCCTTTGCTTGACCATCCCCATTCTAGCTATGCATAATTCTTTGGGAATTGTGATTGATTGTGTAGAAGGGAGGGAGGGAGGGAATAGTTATTTCCTTCTGGTTTTAATCTGTCAGGGTGTTAAAAATGCAGAATTTCTGCAGCTAGGCTAACAAATATTCTGAGTGGCCCAGAGGTACAGAAAGAAAAGCCCTGTGCATGTTTGCATTTGGCCACCACTGATCAGTGCGTTTAGCAAGCGATAACTGATGTGAGAACGAACCCCCTCCCTCACTGCAGGGTAACATCATCATGTGTTAAACCCATCTGTCCACTGAACCCTACATTGATTGAAATGCTTATCTTTTATAATGTTGGTTTGGTTTTTTTATCTCTGGCATGGATCCATAAGAAGGACCATTAGAAAGAATCAAAGCCACTCGTAGCTATTTTCCCCCCCCTGAAGTCAGTGTTTCCTGGGGCAGATGGACCCCATCTGTCCTTTAGCGAGTCAAGTTGCACAGCTTCAGTGGGTGTTCTCACCAACAAAGGGGTTCTGGAGTGCTTACTGCCTTCCTCGTGGCACAGCAACCAAACAAGGACCAAAAGACAGCAGTTTGGTTATTTAGCACTATTGGCTTTGAGACAATGCAAGTTT
>VWYK01107786.1:0-20034 GCA_013399775.1 Semnornis frantzii
TCATAAAACAGATGTTCCAATCCTTTAGTCATCCTGGTAGTCCTCCATTAGACTCTGTCTTGTATCTCCCTGTCCCTCTTGAACCAAGGAGCTCATAACTGGACACAATATTTTAGATATGGGTCTCAGTAGGAGAGAGGAGAAGAGGAGAAGAACCTCCTTTGACCTGCTGGATACACTCTTCTTACTGCACCCCAGGATGCCTTTGGTCTTCTTGGCCATCAAGGCAGATTGCTGTCCCATTGGTTATCGCCCACTAGGACTCCAAGGTCCTTCTTCATGGAGCTGCTTTCCAGCAGATCAACCCTTAATCTGTACTGGTGCATGTTGTTGTTCCTCCCCAGGTTTTTGATTAAAAATACGAAACAAGTGTTAAAAAAAAAATAAAAAATTAAAAGGCCAAAAATCATCCAAACAAACAAAAAAAACCCAAACCAACAAACCCATACATATTCACATGTACAACGTTGTTGCCCTTTATGATGTAGTTGAGAAATAGGAATGTAGCGAAAGAGAAATCTACTAACATTCTCCTTTCAGCTACTAATTTGGTTAAAATGCTAAACCTACTTATCCCTGGTAAATAATGTACAATTGCAACTCCTATGGTCGTTTTGAGTCTAAATGGTCAGACCTAGACTGTTCTCATTGTGTTAGACATTACAGACAAACAGTAAGTAACCTCCCCTACCCTTGTAGTCTAAACAGTAAAGAGTACCAAATTCTAAGGAGATGAAGGGGTGAGCAGATGCTTGTCTGTATTTTATGTAGGGAAATCAAGTCAGAGATTGGTTGAGATACCACAGATAAAAAAGGTGCCCTGCCATTAAGAGATAGAAGACTCAAAACAATTTTTCCTGTATCAAAATCTGATGTATTCACCAGGTCAGCATTCTTCCAGCAGGTATACCTAGACATTAGTTGAAATGGCTGACAGAGTTGTGAGCCCTTAGGTAAAAGATGGGAACTGGAAGCTGGAGGATAGGATTAGAGAAAAGCTAAAAGCAAAGCTTTCAACCTATGAACTTCCCTTTCATATATATTTGAGATATGACAGCCAAAATAAGATATATTTTATAGATTTATTTCTAGTAGGAGACTTTATAAAAATGTGTGGATTTTGGGGGGTTTTTTGTTTGTTTGTTTGGTTGTTTTTTTTTGTTTTTCAGTTTTGTTTCATCAGCCATTGGAATGACAGTATTGCCTCTCAGTTTCCAGAGAGCAAAGGATAGGCAGTGAAAACTAAAGTAATCTGCCACTTTGGAATAATTTGCAGCAGCAGGCATTCCCAGTGCAAATCAGAGTGCAAATCAGATGGCGAATCGATGATCTCAAAAGAGGATTACTTTGGATTAGTTGTCCAGTGAAGCAGGCACTTTGTATAATGTAGCAGGCAGCTCCAATGTGAGCCAGTTCATCACTTGCTTTGTGAGGTTTTCTTTTCTTTTCTTTTCTTTTCTTTTCTTTTCTTTTCTTTTCTTTTCTTTTCTTTTCTTTTCTTTTCTTTTCTTTTCTTTTCTTTTCTTTTCTTTTCTTTTCTATGCTGGCATTTTTGTTTTATTGTTTTTTGTTGTTATTTTGGTGGGGTTTTTTTATTAAAACAAAAAACCCCACCTTATTTTATAAAACGGAGTTTTGTACACTAATTAGCAGTATTTTGACAGTGTTTGTGTCTAGAAGACAGATTATGTGGTGTACTGCTAAGCACCTGGAAATTAACGCACAGGCTTTCAGGAGAGGGAGGAGATATGGTAGGAAGCAACCTAAGCTGCATTTTGGGTGACAGCAGTTGTATGTAGGCTTAAATGCTGCTTTGAAGGTTCTGTCTTGATGATCTGTTACAGCTTAGAGGGACAGGGAGAAGACAACACTGTCCAACCAAGGTTTGGTCTCATTGATTCTCTAGTTTGAGTCTTTCATATTTAAGTGATGTTTAAAGAAGAGCCTTATTACCATTTTACTGATAATGTATGTTACCAGATTAATCTGCCTTTCAGTTTAGTAGGACTGTGATGATGTGAGTAACAGGGTAATCAGAAACACCATCTATTCATGAATAAACTGCTATGTGCTGTACCTGAAGTTCAATGTTTTATTTGGTCATGCTTGCATCTGTGAGGTCTTTATTTTACACAATGAATCAGTGTGCTGACACTCTGTTCATGTAGGTTCTGACCATTTATTAACAGACATAAAGCCATTATTTGCTGCATTTCCTACCTCAGAAAGTTGGCTTGCTGGCTTAAGAAGCACCACCTATCCAGAACCAGTCTTTAATGATGCTGTAAATGGCTGGGAAGAGAAGCGAAAGACATGGACTCACTAAAAGGAGGAAAGTTGTACATATTCTATGTATGAAGTTCATCTGTTTCAGTTTGCAAGGAAGACAGTCTTTGAAGGAAAGCTCAGGTTTTCTGGGCAGTATAAAATCCCTCAGGAAGAAGAGTCGAAGTAGTCGTCTGTTGTTGTGATGATGGAAATAAATAAACATGTGCTGAAGCTCTAGATCCAGGCAGCTTTACATTAAGGCCAGTCCAGATCCAGCAGCACTATTGTTTCCTCTGTTTAGATAGTAACGGTTTCAGATCATGGTCCTGGCTGTACCCTGCCCCTCAGTGAGCTGGGAGAGGTGCACACGGGCAAAAAACTTCAGGATTCACCAGTGAATAGTGAATTCACAGCATTATTTCTATGTTTAGAGCAAGCCTTAACAAGCACTAGGAAGCTTAATCCTTGTTGCAAGTAAGGGTCATCCAGTTACTACTTATTCTGTCCCAAACTTCTCGCTGTTAAAGGTTTCCTCTGTTGTATCATCAGCTTGATCTCTCCTTTGGACTCTGCAGAAGGCTAGAAGTAAGCAAGAGGAAGTCCTGAATCGCTCTTGAAGCTTATTTTGAAGCGGGCGAAAGGGTTGTTTCCCTGGTGCCTGCTGTCCTAGGTGAGACAGCACTTTCAGCAGTGAACAAAGTAATATGAAAAGTGGCAGGGAGACTTACACCTCTAAACTGCTGGGATGGAATGAGGTCAAGTGTGGCAAAATGCATTACATCAGCTGGAGAAATCAGAGTTTTGTTGGCTCTGCTGATACATTGTACACTCCCTGTTCACGATCTCCACTGAAAGCCTCTGTATCCACCAGGGCTGTGGCAAAGATGTTCAGATATGTTTCTGCAATAGGCAGTGTAAATGTTAATTGTCTTATATGCATATTTGTGATGCAGCTCTTTATGTTCGCATTCATCTACAGCCTGCTGCTACTGAAACATGACACTCGTCTCCTCCCATAAAGGAAACATCTGAATCTATCTTTTTAACACAAGAAATAGTTATTCAAAGACCTGGAAATGTGGGCTTGCAAGAACTGATTGAAGGACTATGATATAAGACTCAAGCTCCTTGGTTGCTTTAGAGTGACGTAGACCTACCTTTGTTTGGAATACATTGCTATTAAACATTAGTGACACACTTTAGATGGATTTTAAGTAAGAACTGAAAAGTTTTCTTCCTGTGAACAGATTGGAAACCTGTAGATGTCTGCATGACAGAGATGACACCAGCTTCTTAACAAAATGCATTTGCTTCTCTTAAAATTCCTTCATGACAAGGTGCTAAAGGCACCCTTGACAAGTGCAATTATTTGTTATCATAATGATCACAAAACCACAGAATGGTAGGCGTTGGAAGGGACCTCTAGTGAGCATCTAGTCCAACCCCTCCTGCCAAGGCAGGATCGCCTAGGGCAGGTTGCATAAGAATGTGTCCAGGCAGCCATGTGTCCACGACCTCTCTGGGCAGCCTGTTCCAGTGCTCTGCCACCCTCACAAGAAAGACTTTTTTTTCCTCATATTGGTGCAAATATATTTGATTATAAAATCTTTCTTATAAAACCATTCCAAGCTGCATGTGCACCAGGATAGCCATGTACCTGAGCACGTGTTTGATTTGTACATATGAAGGGGTTTACTGAAATCATCATGTCTGAAGTTCTGCACGTGGTTTTACCAAGCGCACATTCACTACACAAACAGCAAAAATCAAATCTATGGAAAATTTTTGAGCATTATCCAATTGCACTGGACTCCAGCCTCTCTCATCTCTCTTAGATAAACACATACCAAAATGTACAAATAGTATGATGAAATGAGAAGGCAATTCTATGAAATCCAACATTCATGTGATAAGATGAATGACAAACCTATAGTGACTAAACACCTCATAAGGAGACAGCCACAGTATGCCTATTTGTGACAGCAGATTTTTTGCAGTGCTCAGAGATAACTGGGCTGTAGTTGACAGACAAGTAAATATTATGTACATGTAAACAAACAACACAGTCTATGGCTTAACTTTAGGATATAATGTATTTTTTTGTCTTTTAGCCTAGAAGGTTGGTTTTTTTTTTTTTCATTATTGTTGTTGTTTTGGTATGGGGGGAGGGGTTGGTTGTTGTTGTTTGGGTTTTGTGGGTGGCTTTTTTTGTTTAGTTTTTGTTTGGGTTGTTTTTAGTTTTTCGGTCGTTGTTTGGGTTTATTGGTGGTTTGTTGGGTTTGTTTGTTTGTTTTGTTTGTTTTTTGGTGTAGAACATATTCCCCAAAGGAAGGTGCATGATATTATGTGAAAGGATAGAAAGGCATCCTATCTTGCACATTATTACTAGCTTCAGCAACACTATCCTTACATAAACATAAATCTTCTGCTCATGTGAACTGAATTCACAGAAAATAATACAGATTATGACTTTCTCTGTCCCATTTCTTTCCTAGGGTATTAACTTCTTGTGTTTTCACGTTGCAGTTGGCAAATGAATTTAGAATGATAGCTGCTCAGAAGACAGTGATATGTATAGAAATTGGATTTGAAAGGAAGCTTGTGTTCTGCTCCAAGCATCCTTCTGTGGCCGAAAATGTGGCAAACTTGTATTTTGCTATAGTAACAAAATTGCAAGAATAAGTAAATCAACAAAATTTCTGTTTTCTGAGCTCCTGAATGTCTTTGGGTTTAATGATACTTGTGAAACATTCGTAATTGTCAATATATAGGAATCTTAGAATTGTTTAAGTTGGAAAAGACATTATGTCCAACCATCAACCCAACACCACCACAGCCATTAAACCATGACCTGAAGTGCCATGTATTCACGAGTCCATCAGCTCCCCAGGCAGCCTGTTCCAGTGCCTGACCACAATTTCAGTAATGATTTTTTTCCTAATATCCAGCCTAATACCCTCACCCTGGCACGATTTGCGACCATTTCCTTTTGTCCTATTGATAGGTACTGAGGGAAAGAGACCAACCCCCCCCACCTCCCTGTGATATCCCTTCGGGTAGCTACAGAGGGCAATAAGTTCTCTCCTCAGCCTTCCCTTCTTCAGACTAAACAATTAGGACTTTTCTGACATCAGAACTTTACATCTGGTTTCCAGTTTGCAGATGACACCAAGCCGTGTGGCACAGTTGACTTGCTAGAGGGCAGGGATGCCATCCAGAGGGACCTGGACAGGCTGGAGAGGTGGGCCCAGGCCACCGTCATGCAATTCAATGAGGCCAAATGTAAGGTCCTGCACCTGGGTAGGCACAATCCCAAGCACAAATACAGGCTGGGTGGTGAACGGCTGGAGAGCAACCCTGAGGAAAAGGACCTGGGAGTCTGGCTTGATGAAAAGCTCAACATGAGCCTGCAGTGTGCACATGCAGCCCAGACAGCGACCGAGTCCTGGGCTGCAGCAAGAGCAGTGTGGCCAGCAGGGCAAGGGAGGGGATTCTCCCCCTCTGCTCTCGTCAGACCCCATCTGGAGTACTGTGTGCAGTTCTGGAGCCCCCAGCACAGGAAGGACATGGAACTGTTGGAGCAGGTCCAGAGGAGGGCCACGAAGATGATCAGAGGGCTGCAGCAGCTCTGCTATGAGGACAGGCTGAGAGAGTTGGGGCTCTGCAGCCTGGAGAAGAGAAGGCTTTGAGGAGATCTTATAGTAGCATTCCAGTATCTGAAGAGGGCTACAGGAAGGCTGGGGAGGGACTATTGACAAGGTCTTGCAATGACAGGACTAGGGGTAATGGGTTTAAACTGGCAGAGGGGAGATTTAGACGGGATGTCAGGAGGAAGTTCTTTACAGTGAGGGTGGTGAGGCACTGGCACAGGTTGCCCAAGGAGGTTGTGGCTGCTCCCTCCCTGGAGGTGTTCAAGGCCAGGTTGGATGAGACCTTGAGTAACCTGTTCTAGTGGGAGGTGCAGGGGGGTGGAACTAAATGATCCTTGAGGTCCCTTCCAACCTTACCATTCTATGATTCTATGATTCTAACTATACGTTATCGTATCCCAAGCGTATGCAGCTCTCTTCAGCAAGACGATACCCTACTGTTTCCTGCAGTGCTGTCACTTTGGGATTAGCTAGGCTATAGTGACAGCTATTGGCTGCTCAACGTGTTTGAGGCAAAGAAAACTGCAATTACTGAAATCTACCACCAGAGGGAGCGTTTGTCTTGCTGACATCAATAGGCAGACTGAACAGCAGGGCTGCATCTCTGCTGATGTGATGGAACTTTATATGGGCGTTAGATTGTTCTTCCTCAGGTATCAGGAGAAGATTAGAGATTCAAAATTCACAGCACTGATAGACAACATATCTTATCACAGCTGTTACATGAGCCCACCAGGAGTGCAGCCCTGCTTAACCTGCTGCTCACAAATAGAGAAGGGCTGGTGGGAGGTGTGGTGGTCGGAGGCTGCCTGGGGTCCAGTGACCATGAAATTAGTGAGTTGTCAATGCACGGTGGCACCAGGAGGGGCATTAACAGAACCTCCACACTGGACTTTTGAAGGGCAGACTTCGGCTTATTTAAGAATCTAATTTGGAAAGCTCCTTGGGAAACAGCCCTTAAAAACAAAAGGGTGCAGGCAGGCTGGACCTGTTGCAAGAAAGAACTCTTGAGGGTGAAGGAACAGGTTGTGCCAATGTGCCAGAAGATGAACCAATGAGGGAGACAGCCAGGCTGGATGAGCAAGCTGCTTCTAAAGGAATTAAGGGGAAAAAAAGAGGGTGTATCACCTTTGGAAAAAAGCAAATGGCATCCTGGCCTGTATCAGTAACAGTGTGGCCAGGAGGACAAGGGAGGTTATTCTTCCCCTGTACTCAGCAGTGGTCAGGCCACACCTTGAGTCCTGTGTCCAGTTCTGGGCCCCTTAATTCAAGAGAGATGTTGAGGTACTGGAATGTGTCCGGAGAAAGGCACCAAGGCTGGTGAGGGGCCTGGAGCACAGCCCTGTGAGGAGAGTCTGAAGAAGCTGGGGGTGTGCTGGTGGAGGTATAGGTTAGATATTAGGAGGAATTTCTTGACAGAGTGATTTGCATTGGAATGGGCTGCCCAGGGAGGTGGTGGAGTCGCCATCCCTGGAGGTGTCGAAGAAAAGCCTGGATAGGGCACTAATGGTCTAGTTGATTGGTTATGACTGGGTGATAGGTTGGACTGGACGAGCTTGGAGATCTTTTCCAACCTGGTTGATTCTATGAATACTCTGTGTGTGAGAGCATACACACGTACAAGCAAGCTCTATTGTACACTCAGTCTTGTGACCAAATTAGCAAATGCTTAGCAAATGTTAAAACTAACAATAAGTGAGAGGTTAAACTTGTACCAACTTACTTTGCTATTGTGTCACATGTCAGTGGTGGAAACTATTTCTTAAACATATGTGATCACATCTTCAGATTTGAAATGCTCTTTTTGTTCACTCTCTGTTTCTTATGTTAAAACTCGGCTTCCATGAAATGAACACAACTTTATTGATATTTTTGCTTCACTTTTCATTTATCTGCTTGGTAGAGCTTGGAATATATCGCATGTGGTGGTTCATATTGTTTATGGCAAAGACACCAGCCTTGGCTCAGGGATAACAGCAGGTGGGTCAAATCCCTGAATCTATTTCTGGGGAATGTCACAATACAATTGCAGGCTTCCTGGCTTCTTTCCTGGGTATTTGGTGTTGCAGAAGGGATAATGGGCAAAAGAGATCATTGCTGTGTTCCAGCATTTCCATAAATTTTGCAGTTACAGATGACATGTCCCCCTCTCTGTCCTTCCCACTTCCAATATCCCTTCTTCACTTTTATTACAAAAGAGTATTTCAGTTCTGAAGGTGAATCATACCATCTCAGTGTGATGCTCCTGAGATCTGTGTGGAAATGGATGGATACCTTCAGTGAAGCAAAGCTCTCCTTTGTTCTCATGGAAAAATTGTTATTATTCTGCTCTTTCACTGAACCTCACCAGTCCTTCCCACAATAAAACTTAGGGGACTGCTTGGGTAGTAGACATGTTCAGGCCTGTAAAGAAATGCTTCTCATTGCTGAGAGAATAACTCTTCCACAAACTGTCTGATCCAGAAAGGTCTGACCTAGGCATTTCTTTTGTCTTTTGAAATACTCTTCAGTGTAAAGACCCCATGTACCTTGGTTTTTTTTTTCCCAGTTTTCTTTGGTGGAAGCAGATCAAACAGCCTATTAAATAGCCACCAAGGCAACACATATATCTGCTGAGTGAATTAAACACATGACAGAAGATCACACAATCTAACCTTACATACATGTGCATGTCCAAGAAGCTTTGAAGAAAAATACCATATTATATGGTGCATGAATTATTCTGGCAGGTTGTATCAAGACAACTTAATTACAAATTGTCTTTAACTCCATGTTCTGGGGTTTTATGTCATGTATGTGTGTGTCAATAAAGAAACATCCACCCTGACAGTCAACAACTTTTGTGAAGTCCTAAAACACCTAAGCTGTTAATTTTAGCTTGGGATTCATATAAATAAAGCTTCAAACTTCAGCATTTTCAAAAAAGACATTGTGTCAGTAGGTTTATTGTAGTGTAGCTTCCAAAAAAGTATTTCTAGTAGAAATGGACCTCCTAAAGTCATTCCACTCTAATTTTCACCTCAGAGTGAGCTCTTTATTCCTGAGCATTGCATTAGCTGCTTGATGTGAATCCTGTGGTGTACCAGCCCCTGGAATCAATGAAGAGAGACACATTGCTGCAACAGTTGATTGACCAGGTGTGTAGTCAGGGTTGATCATATAAAAAGTTCATTGGCTCCAAAGGAAGGTTCATAGTTACAATTCAAGACTGCACATTAGAGAAAATGTGAAAAGTCTGCCCCTGTAATATGCTGAATGCCTTTGGTGATATGTGAAGTTCTCTTTTTAGACACTTTCATCACTCATAGTTAATGATAATTAAACAAACCTTGTCCTTAGTCTTTGTCTGCTGTGTTTCTCATAATTTCAGGAGGGTCTCAGCATATAAGCAAAACATGTCTTCTCTTCTCTCAAGCCACTGATTTTGCATCTTAAAAGGCTGGGTAGGAAAATCTCCAGGACACCCTTGGACCTGTCAAAATGCAGCTGTGTTCAGGACACTTGCATATGCATCTCAAGGTGTGCAGGTGCTTGTGTCTCTTGAGGACACCTTGTTCTTCAGTTGGGATGTAAAGGTGTGAAATAAAGCATTTTGAAACCTCATCAGACTGACCGTTGAGCTATGCCTGGATGAGGTTCAGCACTTTTGTATTGATTACAGCCTAGTGGGGCAGGGGTAATCCCTAGGGCTTGGACTAGCCTTCTGCCCAGCAGTGCCTCTTCCCAGGGCCAAACGTGTGACCCTGTTCTTTAAAGAAGTGTTGACTTTGCTGTTTGTCAGGCAGCCCAGGAACTGATTTAGTTGAAAAAGAAAATGGTGAAAGTGCCAAAAGGACCTGTGCCTGCCCACCTGCAAAAGCAAAGGAGGTTGCATGAGGAAAGAGATGTGGAGAAACCTATCCTAATGAAGCACACTGACCTGCTGGGTAAAATGTACCTCTGTGTAAAGTGTTGTATCATCAAGCACTGGAACAAGGTGCCCAGGGAAGCAGTGATGATGTTTAAAAGGCATTGGATGAGGTGGACATGGTCTAACAGTGTATATGGGGAGATGCTAGGTTGTGGTTGGACTTGATCACAGAAGCCTTCTCTTCTCCAGGCTGCAGAGCCCCAACTCTTGTAGCCTGTGCTCACAGCAGAGCTGCTCCAGCCCTCTAATCATCTTCGCAGCCTCCTCTGGAAGCGCTCCAACAGTTCCATGTCCTTCCTGTGCTGGGGGCTCCAGAACTGGCAATGTTGATATTGCTACTTGGGCAAGGTTTGGTTGTGGTATTCATTAAAATATGGTGGAGTGATATTTTGACATTTGAGATATTTGGCTATGCTGTATTTACAGATTATTTAAAACAGAAAAACTGTCATGAATCTGACTATATGACATTATTTCACCCATTTATATGCCAAGTGTATTTCTGAATTGTATTTCTTTTTCATAGATAATTATGTATGATGTAGACAGGATTTATGATCATTATTATCCTGCTCTGAATGGGTCAATACAATTTACTAAGTCCAGTCCAAGATTTGGTGATGGTTCCCAGCACAGGAAGGACATTGAACTGTTGGAGTGGGTCCAGAGGAGGCCATGAAGATGCTCAGAGGGATGCAGCAGCTCTGCTATGAGCACAGGCTGACAGAGTTGGGACTCTTCAGCCTGAAGAAGAGAAGGCTTCAAGGAGATCTTATAGTAGCATCCCAGTATCTGAAGGGGGCCTACAGGAAGGCTGGGGAGGGACTGTTAACAAGGTCTTGCAATGACAGGACTAGGGGCAATGGGTTTTAACAGGCTGGCAGAGGGGAGATTTAGACTGGATTTTAGGAGGAAGTTCTTTACAGTGAGGGTGGTGAGGCACTGGCACAGGCTGCCCAGGGAGATTGTGGATGCTCCCTCCCTGGAAGTGCTCAAGGCCAGGTTGGAGGAGGCCTTGAGTAACCTGTTCTAGTAGGAGGTGTCCCTGCTTATGGCAGGGGTTTGGAACTAAATGATCTTTGAGGTCCCTTCCAATCTTACCATTCTGTGATTCCATGATTCCCTCCATGCTCATTCAAGGTTTCTCAAACATTTCCCAGATGCATTCCTGGCATTTTACAAAGGAGCAAAAAGAAACACTTAAACAGAGAAGAGCTCAAGCCAAGTGAGAAGGCACAGCCAGAACCAGTGAGTGATGTTACAATGATCACTGAGCCTACTCCTAGCTAACCGGGGGGCCACCAGGCCCCCCGGCCTTTTGATCCCACTCCCATTCACCCAGTGTGCACCATGGGGACTCACCTCTGGTGACAGGAGGAGGATCCTCTGCCCAGTTGGGCAAGCTTGGGGCTTCTGCCTTTCCTGAGGCAAATTAAATAGGGGAGTGGGCAGGGAGGGCAAAGTGAACACACCTGGAGTGGGAGGAGACCACAGCAGAACCCAGGTGCTCTGGGTTTGGAAAACCTGGTGCAGGGTGGGAAAGCAGCAGAGAAGAAAAGAAAAAGTAAAGATTGTTAACACCTTGACCTGCTCAGCAATTGTTTGTTTGATCTCGAGGTGTTTCTGACAGAGCAATTTTGTGATTCTATTCTATGATCTCTCTGTCTTCTTTCATGTAGGGCAAGCAGGGTGTGAGCTGGCAGCTCTTACCTCCTCAGCCCACCTCATGCCCCAGGCAGGGATGGAACATTGGCCAACCAGCTGTACCGACATGCCAACTCGTTGCCTGCTTGACCTTCCTCCAGCTTGCCAGGGTTTGGGTACTCTTCCATGAGTCAGCAGGACCACAGCAAAGGCTGCAGCTGTGTTCTACCTTTTTAAGGAGTGGCTCCCAGAAAATGCTGGCAAAGGCTAGGGATGGCTTGGCAGTGGGAAATCAGGGTGTTCCAGTGACGAGAGGGAGGAGGTAGGGCAGTCAGGATGTCTTTGCCTGTCTCAGCTGGCCAGGAAAGCAGTGTCTCAGTGCAAGGTAGCCTGGCATCAAAAGCTGCTGCACCTGGAGGCTTTCCATTTGCCAGGAGAGTAGAGTGACATCCTTGCTGACTGAAGGCTTTTGGACCTGAGGGAGAGAACATCCTCCATTCGATAGTTGGGAAGAAAAGCCATGAAAACAACAGGGACTCTTGTGCTCAGAACATCTTTTCAATCACAGTGTCGTCCCCCAGTCTGCCTGACCCATCTTAATAGATATCAACACTTCTTTTCCCTGCAAATAACTCCTCCATCCTTTTTGAGCTGTACCTTTGCAGAGTTTGTAAAGGGAAAGTTACAGAGTAGACTAGCTTCTCTGCCCTGTTTTCATAAATGCCAGTGTGAGGTTGAGAGTTTACACCATATTTTTGAAGCAGAGGATAAAAAAGTATTTTTCTTTCTCTTCTATCAGTCTTTTAGCCTAAGGCTTCCAATTGCATCATGGCTTTTTACCTCAAGACATGTCACAAGGTATAAACAGACTCCAAAGAGCAGTGGTTCAGAATGTAAGTGGTATAGAGTCTTGTGATATAAAGCAGCTGACTCATATCAGAGGGAAAATATTAGTACGTTTTTACAGCTAATTGTATATATCAGCTGTGATGGGAGGAGAAAGAGGTTATCATCAGATTCAAACTGCAGAGCAACATGAGTAAATTTACCTCTGTAAAGCAGTGAAAATGCCACCCTGTCATGAGTGACCAGGCACCACATTTGCTCTGTTCAACAAGATGTCTTTAAACTATGGACAAGGAAAGTAATTGCCACTGGCTCTAAGCCAAATCTGAATTTACCAGAGCAAAACTGGCACTACTCAAAATACCTTCTGTTTCTGTTTTGGGCTCCAAGAGCCTGCAGTCTACTGCAGAGACTTTCTTGAAGAGCTTATCATCCCAAAAGGTGTGAGAAGTGCATTTCATTACAAAGATAGCAGCATTAGTGCATAGCACACAGCTGTATTCACCCTCAGACATAAACAGATTACTCTTTGCAACATTCAATATTGCCACTTTTTGTAGTCGAAGAAATAAGCACATATAGGTTATTAGTAATGCATTTACATATAGCCACTCCCAAAAAAATGCAGTAACACAGCTAGAAAGACAGACCGTGGTCAAAAACAGCTTCCCACCCTTGCTCTGACCAGTGGAGCTCTGCTCACTGGAGCCAAAGCACAATGAAGGTACAGTGACAGGAGGTGACAGTGAAAACCTTGAGTGTATCTCCAGCCTCCTGGTACACTGACAGAGGTCAGTAGTCACAAAGGAGTGGGTGATTTCTTTGAAGGAGCTTTAGCCCGAGAGTCCAGTGCTGGTCTCCTCAGTAGAGGAGTTGTACTGGAGAGAGTCAAGTGAAGCCCCACAAAGACAGTCAGGGGACTGGAGCCTCTGTTCTACATGGAGAGGGTGAGAGAGCTGGGAATGACCAGCCTGGAGCACAAAAACTCAAGAGGATCTAAACCATGTGTATAAATCACAGAATCATCACAGAATCACAGAATATTAGAGGTTGGAAGGGACCTCCAGAGAGCATCAAGTCCAACCTCCCTGCCAAGGCAGGATCCCCTAGGGAAGTCTGCACAGGAATGCATCCAGGCAAATTTTGAAAGTCTCCAGAGAAGGAGACTCCACAGCCTCTCTGGGCAGCCTGTTCCAGTGCTCTGTTACCCTCACTGTAAAGAAATTTCTCCTCACGTTGAGGTGAAACCCATGTTCCAGTTTGCAGCCATTGCTCCTTGACTTATTGCTGTTGACCACTGAAAAGGGATTGACCCCATCCACTTGACACCCACCACTCAGATATTTATACAGATAGCATCATTTGGGTTGGAAAAGATTCATATGATCACAAGATGAAGAAATTTGGTGTTTTTTCCTATTTTAGTTTAAACTTTTGAAAAACATCTTTGAAACAGAAAGAAGACACTGTGGAGAACAGAACACACAAAGCTAAGTTTGCTAAACAAAGTGTTCTGGTTTTCTGTGCCAGAGTTAAAGTTAGCAGTTTGCCTCTTTGTGGTTAGTCATGATGAGACAGTCTGCTAAGACCATCACATATGTTTACTTCCTATGCTTTCCTCCTCCTTCCTCTTACTCCCATGATAGATGAGACTCACTGAATGAGCAACTAGAGGTACTTTTAACCTTATTCAATGCTTGACTAGTCTATGTGTTTATGCACTGAGACACAGCATGAACCACTGGGGGACCCAGAGTGTGCCAGCAGGCTCTCTTCATTCTGACCACCTTCCACCACTGTTTTGAGGTAATTCACACCTGCTGACCCCTCAGCAGCCTAAGTCAAATGCCCAAGTCCATGCCAGGATACTTATGGGAAGGGTTTTGCCAGCATGCACCTCTCAGGGTTTAGTGTCCCCATGACACCAGAGTTTGGTCCAGGGAAGCCAGACCTATCTGCTGGGTCTTTAGGTGAACTAGGACTGAGAGCTCCTGCTTGTGTTGAGTAGTGTTGGCTCATGGTCTGCAAGTGCTTCAGCAATGGAAGTACAATAAGCTGACAACAGTTTTGGGGAGCTTTACCAGGGGGCAGAAAGCAGCTGTTGGTCCCAGCCTATCTCCAGCACATAAGATATTTGCAGCCTCCTCAGATTTGCAGGGCAAATTCTCACTTCAGCTGACCTCTGACTCTCTTTCAAGATGAGCTAGGTTAATTTTGACTTTGTTTAACACAGTGAATTACAGTTGTTGTTTCTGTTCCAAAACAACTATGAATGGGTTGGGAACACATACCTCCTACCTGAAAAAAGGCCACCTTACCACAGCCAGTGCTGAGCTGGCAGGACGTGGAGCTGACCTATGCAGCCACTTAAATCCCAAAGCACGTATTGTTGGATTGAGGCACAACTCAGCCTGGCATGGACAACACTGCCAGTGGTGTTCAAAGTGCTAACCTCACAGGCAGCAGTTGCAGGGTTTCTCAGAGGTGCATAAGTTGGTCAGCTTTGGGCTCAGACTTTCAGAGGCGGAAGACATTCATCCAGCAAAGGCTTGATGCCAGAGATGGTTCTGTGTCCTTGGGCCAATGCACAAATGCACAGGAGCTTATCAGAGCTACAGTTATCAGTTTGGTGGTAAGAAAGGACAGTCTCTGAAACAGACATCTCAGGTTGAGAAGTATGCATCGACAGCAACTAATGTAGCATGTTATGATTGGATGAGCCTGAAAACTGCAATACTAGACAATGCTATATCAGCTATGTAAAATGCATTTATTTTTTTCAACAGATACCATGCAACTTTTTCAAAAGCTTAGTCTCGGCTCAGCCACACTTTAAAAAAAAGTCCTGTGATCAGCAACAAAACTGAAATGTTCACAAAGCCCTATAGAAAATGGCACCGTATGCTGAAGAATTGGTGCACTGTAGTCAAAGGCTGACATAATGCCAACTGATAGCAACATGAAGAATATTAAAGCTAAACTGGCAAAGCCTTGAGCTGACCTTCAAGAAGAACTCTGAGCTTTCTTTCACAGTATCACAGTATCACCAAGGTTGGAACAGACCTCAAAGATCGTCAAGTAACACAACCCCACTGAGACTTCCTTAGTAGAGCCTGCTCATGTCTTGTGGAAGATGATGCTGAATCAGTTGCCCCAGGGTAACTACATGAATGGTTTCAAAGTGTTTGGATCAGATAAAACAATGAATATACTTGAAACCAAGATTCTCAGGCATACAGGTGCTTTATTTAGACATAAAAGCTAAGTGCTACTATAAATTACCCACTTCTAGAAGAATATTTTTCATCATCTGATTTTTCACATATGGAAGACTTCATCTGCTAAATAATGTGCAGTGCAGGAAAATGACTACAAAACTAGAGCTGGCCAAGAAATTACATGATGCATGATTGAACACTAAAATGTTGAATTTAAATATTAGGCACTTGATTTTGGTCAATGCAGTTAACTAAAAGATTTGTTGTGGTTGAATATGACAGAACAGGAATGAAGAAATGGATGAAAGCACCTGACTACTGGTCTTATTTTTCTGGCCCTAAATGACATCACTGCATTACTGGCAGCAATAGCTGGTCTGTGTACTACTTCATAGAATGGCAAGGTTGGATGGGCCCTCAAAGATCATCCAGTTCCAACCCCCTGCCATAGGCAGGGGCCCCTCCCACTAGTACAGGTCACTCAAGGCCTCATCTAACCTGGCCTTCAACACCTCCAGGGAGGGAGCAGCCACAACCTTCCTGGGCAACCTGTTCCAGTGCCTCACCACCCTCACTGTAAAGAACTTCCTCCTAACATCCAGTCTAAATTTCCCCTCTGCTAGTTTAAACCCGTTTCCCCTTGTCCTGTCATTGCAAGACCTTGTAAATAGTCTCTCTTAAAGCTTTCCTCCTCACCTCCTCAATAGCTATGATTCTACAAAAAAAATTATTATTTTAAGCATGTTTTTGAAGGGGGAAGGAATTTCTACAATTTCTTTTTTTGGCAGTTAGGGAAAGAAGAGAAAAATAGCAGCAGCCACAGCAAACAGGGCTATTACTTGGCATCTTGTTGTTCTCCAACTAGTCTGTCTGGAAAGAGATGTAAGAAATGCACTGCTGTGTCACCACAGAAGAGGCTGTTTATCCCTGCTGTGTCACCAACAGAACAGGCTGTTTAGCGAGTTCACTGAAGCATGAGTTCATGGGAGCCTCCTTCACACAGTCATCTACTCCCCTTTCACTAAAGGCCGTCCACAGCTGCAGGACTCAGAGGTGCCAGTGGGCACAGCCCTGAATGTGCAGAGATTTGCTGCATGTTGCTGGCAGCAGTTAATTTTCAGATGGTCCCTACAAATTGGCTTATCTTTGGGTGGTGGAGCTTTTGGTCAAAGAATATGGTCCAGCTTACTCTGAATGGGATCTGTATCAGCATTATGGCAGATGCTGCTGCTTATCAAATTCTTTGAAGCCTTTAGCGTGCTGAGAGGAGCAGTGCGGCATGTTCCCAAGTTAGTTGCAAATTCACACTGCATTATTCTTTCACATATCTCCACACTGAAGACAACCTATTCTTAAACAAAGCCACCTGTACAAACTTCTAGTTAGATAGGAACACAACTAATTTTTTGAGAAGCGTTGCCTATATAAATGTTCATTCAGGATCACTTTTTACAGCCATCTTGGGAAAGAAGTTCCTAATTGTTTATTTCAATGCACAGAATAATTTGCAGTTTATGGTATTTTCATTTTGAAGTCTCTCTGCCTTGGGTTTTGAATTCTAAATAATATATCTGCTGGAAGCCAGAAACTGCTACCTCTCCTTTCCAAACCCCCTTAAAACTGACTTCCCACTGTATTTATTTAGCTTCTGCAGATCAGCAAAAATCACTGAAAAGGTAAAATCCGTGAAACTATTTTTCCATAATTTCATCTTTCTTTAAGCAGCTTAAAGAAGTCTTATCATTTAAAGCTGGCATTTGGCTTCACAGAGTACTTTTTTTTTTTTTTTTTCCGCTATATCAGGAAGAAAAAATACTTTAAAGAGGAATTACAGGACCTGTTAAAAATAAAATAAAAGGTTAGGGTACCTTTGGCTAATAAACCCAACCTTTAGCCGTGTTTCTTCACTCGTGTGATACCATGATTCGTGCTTTGTAACATACACCACTGCATATACTTTATACATATATGTGCTATATACTGAAGTATTGTGTATCCTTACCAGAACTCAGTGAAGGCTGCTGCGGGTTTGAGTGACCACAGAGTCAACACACTGACTTGCATGTATCCAAAATGCACAGAAAAACTCTCAAAATGTTTATATGCTTTGAAATAAGATTAATCAGATCAGGTTGCCCAGAGCCCTGTCAAGCCTCACCTCGAATATCTCCAGGGACGGGACCTCAGTTATCTCCTCGGGCAACCTGTTTCAGTGTTCCATCACCCTCACAGTAAAGAACTTGTTCTCAACATCCAATCTAAATCTACTTTTCTTTCCTTTGAAGCCATTGCTTGCCCCTCATTCTATCATTACAGGCCTCTGTAAATAGTCTCTCTCTGTCCTTCCCACAGGCCTGCTTTAGGCATATAAAGAGTTGAAGCTTACCTACATAATTCCAAAAAAGGAGACACACAAAACCAATCTGCCTGGTCATTCTCTCTGCTAGGATAGGAACACATTGGTATGCCACTGCAAATGAAATATTAAGGATATTTTCCCTTCTCTTTTATGTGTATCAGTAGCACACCTGGTGTACATTTAACAGCAGCTCTAGGTTTTATAGTTGGAAGATTTTTTTTTCCTCTATTTGTTCAAAAACAAGTAATTATTAACTTTTTCAGTGATCACCCTCACTGAAAATTTATGACCCATACATAGCAGAGATATTTTTTTTTTCTCCTCCCTGAAAGCATGATGACCTATAGCATTGGTACCATATGTAGCATCCTGGACATCTGCTGTGTGCTTACCACAGGTTCAGTGAGGTCAAGTGCTCAGTGAAGGGAGCTGCTCTGGAGGCAGTCCAGGCCACAGTGGAGCAGCAAATCTCAGTGGCCACCCTTATGCCTATAGAAAGTAGCCTGGAGAGCAGAGCACCAGTGACTGGGACAAGAGCAGGCAAACAGCACATAGCACATCAGGCAGAATGTGGCACAGCAGATTAGATGGAAAGGCATGCAGGAAGGGTGTAGTCACCCTACCAACTCAAGAGGTGAGTTCAGCTGATGGTACTCACTCTCTCAGAAGAAGCTTAGCTATGGTCTCTACCCATTGGCCAGAAAGGCCAATTCTGTGCTCAACAGAACGGAGCAGATCACCCCAAATGCAGTACATGTAGGACAAGCAGATGATCAGGCTCAGCCAGCGTAGATTCATAGAACAGTTTAGGTTGGAAGGGATCTTAGAGGTCATTTAGTTCCAACCCTTAGTTAGAGTGGATGATCTTAAAGGTGTTTTCTAATCTAGAGGAGACTGCGTTCTGTGATTTTCTACAATGAGGGTGGTCTAACACTGGAACAGGTTCTCCAGTGAGGTGGCAGATGCCCTATCCCTGGAAATATTGAAGGTTAGGTTGGATGGGGCCCTGAGCAACCTAATATAGTTGAAGATGTCCCTTCTCACTGCAGGGGTGATGGACTAGATCTTCAAAGGTCTCTTCCAACCCAAACCAGTCTATAATTACATGCTTCAACAATATACTGGGATTTACCTAGAGACTGTATTTCCCATGCAAACAGACATCTTTTACTGCTTGAGTCACTGTTTGGCCCTCTGTAGCCACACACAGAGATTCTGCAAGTACAAAGCAAGCATTTATTGTTTCTCACACCCACACACAAGGTCAGCAGCTTACTAAACTACTCAGCTAAGTAGCAGTGTACCAACACCCTGGTAAGATGCTTGGAAGAGCCTTGGCTGAGCAGGCAGACCATCGGTTAGGGAAGGGTGGTGAGGATTAAAGAGCTGGGCACAAGGAGAGAGCTGTAGACCTCGAGGTCTGCTGAACTGCACTCATGGACCAAGTGTACTGATGCCATAGACACTGATGATCTGACTAACTTCCAGCTGTGGGCTCAGCACCCTTTGTTTTTTCCCAATTTCTTATCCTTTCATGTTCATGCTTTATTTCTGAATCCTTGAACTACCAACAAATTGCTCTGTTTACAGGCTGAAGTAGGAATGTTATTTCTCACAGCAGCATCATTTCTGAAAACCAAGGGGGCTGTAGACAGCTGTGCCCAGAACCCTGAGAAGGTTGACAGCCAAACTGCATAGGAGTGAGCAGAGAAAGCCAAAGGGGAAGTATTATCTACCTAACTACAGGTTCGACTGACAAATTAATTTGTTCTTAGGAGGTAAACAGTCCTTTAAATAAACATTCAAGCAGATGGTAGATAAATAAGTGACTGCAAGACCTTTCCTAGAGGTCTCAAGACTCTAGAGCAATAGGAATGTACAGGACACAAATGGAAGTGAAAAAAACGATACTTCTACCCTTCATTTCACTATGGACTCACCATTGACTTGTGTTATTATTACACTAACAAAAAATAATAACCTAGTACCATCTTATTTTTTCTACCCTATCACAGAATTTAATCTGGCTCAAGAGCTATGGTCCCTGGCATTCCTACTTCCCTTCATTCCAACACACCATCTTAACATCCTTAAGAAATAGGGGTTTCTTTGAAGTCTGAAGCCTAGAGGTGCTAACCA
>VWYK01107787.1:1978-24815 GCA_013399775.1 Semnornis frantzii
GTCTTCTGAAAGTTTTCCATCTTGCTGTTCCATTTTCATTCCATTCTTTTACCTTTGACAGAGAGTTCATGTATCATATGACCAGTAACTTCAATCCCTTTTAGGTTCATACAGACATTCAGAATTTACAGCAACAGGGAGAAAAGACATCGTGTGGGTTTTTTTGTGTCTACAAGTCCCAAACTCTCAGGCTGTACATGCTGCTGCTTTGTATGAGATACTCATTTAGGTACAGAACTTCTCCTGAGAGGGTGAGCAGGTTATTACCTTCAACTGTTTCATATTTAAATATATTTTCAATCTTCAAGTTCAGAAATGTCTTACTTCAGTATTTTCCATTTATTGTTTTGCATTGATTACATTTAATTTGACCAGAAAATCTGTTTCTGAAGAAATATATATTACCTCTACATGAAATCCTCTGCTGAAATCCAAGAGCACCTGCAAAGCAAGAACAGTGAGAAGGTCATCAGGGTAAAATTCAATTAGCAAACCCCAGCTGCCATACACTGTTGTGCTGCACGAGTGGAGCAGTACCAGCTCTCAAGGCTCCTGCAGTAGGCCATCTAGGAAATGGCTAGAGGATTTCCTGAAATTACTTTGTGCAGTTTTTTTCCCCCTTACATCCACCACTTGAATTCCTTGACAGTTAACACCTTCAGAAGTAATTCTGTCTTTCAAGGCAGAACTGTGAGTTCGAATGGGTGTGCCACAGCAGATGTCAACTTATACCTACACCAAAATGCAGCTTTCACAGATTTATAGGTTGCAACACCTCAGCTGACAAGAGAAGTGCTTGGAAGAATTATTATGAAGAAGTATGTCAAAGAATCTAGAAAAGGAGCATTTATAAATTCTAAAGCCTTTTTTCCCCCCAAGTTTTATTGCTGCTTATTTAGAAAGTCCACAGTAGAGCTGGGTCACTTAGCCATGTAGCTTAACCAAAAATAATGAAAATGTTCTCTTGAAACTTCCCACTGAGGTCTGAAGAGATGTAAGACAGAAAGCCAGCTGCAGTCACCAGGCAGTGCAGTGGGATTTGACCTGAGATCTAACTGTGCAACCAAAGTCTTGAGTAAGTAAAGGTGGCAGGATCAGCTGCCACATGCAATCAGTTTAAAATGAAAACAATAGGAAGTCCTCAAATTCTTGATAGCACAATTTAAAAGAAGGTATGGGATGGTCAATCCTGTTCCTAAAGGTGTCAAAGTGAAGTTCATTTGGTGAATGTACCTTTTCAGAGCATCTCTTTTGGATCTGAGCCTGCCTTTGTCTCTTTGGACAACAAAAGGTGAAGGATGTGAGATTTGCAGGGCTGAATGCTTGCTTCTTTTATCATTAGGAAAACAAACCAGCCAAGTGACTCAAAATGTGTGGCAGAGTTTCTCTTTTTTCACCAGATGTGGTTAACAGCTGCAGCTACCAATTTTCCACTCTCCTTGTAATTTTTTTCAGTACCATTCCACAATTTTTTTTGGCATGGCATGTTTTATCTGGTAGGTTTGATGTCAGTTACACTTGGATAGAACCTGTGACAATCTTGCTACCGGTGGTAGCTTTACCTCGTGGGACTTTCCTCTCTTCAAATCCATTGTACTGTTCTGTCAAGGCTGGAAGATGAGCACAGAATTTTTTCCCCAATTATTTCCTGCTAAAACAACTTCTTGCATGCCACAGATTAATGAACAACAGCTTCATTCTCTTTCCTCTTTTCCCCATTTACCAGCATGCTATAAGAGGTTCACCATCTATCATTTTACAAGGCAATGTCTCCAGTGTTCTGATCTTGCCCAGAACCTCCCCAGGACCTTGGCACATAGTAGGTGTCCTAATCTGCTTCTGAATGAGAAATTTAGACTGTGGATTTTCCCATCTGGTGTGTATATGCCTTAATATTTATTGGATTATTTGTGGAGTAAGGAATTGATTTTCTTGTTTCTTTAAGCAAGCTATAGACGTAATTGGTTAAGGTACTTTGCAGGAAAATCTTTATGATATATTCATCTTGGACTAAAAGCATCAATGGTCTTTTAATATGAGTCTGTGGCTTGGTGATAGATCTTCAGATGGATTCAAACCCGTTGCAGCCATTACTCTTCTCAGAGAAGGGACAGTATCAGTCTCCTTTTAAACTGTGGGGTTATTTCACCCTGGTGGGAGCTCAGACCTGTTCTTTTATAATAACCCTTGAAGCCTGGGGAAACACAGGAGAACAGAAAAGGCACATTGCACCCTCACCAGAGAACCTGAATGGTGAAGTCCACCACAAATAGCATCGATTCAATGTCTCTTATCAACTCATCCCATGGCCAGAGGAGAACCTACTTTGGTGAGTACAGTGAAATCCACTCCACCCTCAGGCTGAAAGTTCTTCTGGCATGCAAGCAATTGTCTTGACCCAGAAAAGTGCTGTTTTACACTTCCCAGAGGAATGTTAGTGCATCTTGTCTGCTGTCTGCTTCCTGTGGCCTGTTCTGCCATTTAACAGTGAAGCTCCCTTCTCACATCCAGCCACATCACCCTCATACTCAGCAGGGCTGACTGCAAAGCTGTCATGAGTATTCTGAAATAAGACTCCTGCTGTAAAGAAATCTGTTCTTAAAGGACATGAATATTCATAAACCACTTGATTTCAGCCTATAGGGAGTTCTGGTTCGAAGCAGTGAAGAATATACATTGCACATTGAAGTTTCATCTTTTTGTTATTGAGCACCCACGATGGAAATGTCAGGAACTCATTCATGAGTAATGCAGGAGATTGTAAATTTGGGTGCTGTATTTTCACACCTGCATTGTGCTAGGTAATGCAGGTTCTTGAAAGAAGTCTTGCTGGGTTTGCATCCAGAGTCCTCAGTAAAATCTGTGGTATTATTTGAAAAGGCTGATCCAAAGAACTTGCTATCTCCACTTGGAATGTCTCTCTCAGTTAGTGCTACGGAAGGAGGGCAGGCAGACACCACACAAAGTTGTCTCATTCTCCAGCTAAACCTCAGCAATTCTGTCCAGCTTCATCCAGGGGTGAAGGTTCTCCACTATCACAGGCAGTTGTCTACTTGTAACAACCCCTTTTATCCTACTGCTATTCCCGGCAGAGAACTACTGACTCCTAAAAGCTAACTCCAACATGCTTCTAGGTAGTGAACAAATTTCCCTTCTAAACTATTATCCAAACCCAGAACTTTCTATCCATTTACAGCTTAATGATAATTACAGCAGTAGGAGCCACTGGAACGTGTGCAATGCATCCTGAGCACTGTGGGGCAGGCAAGCTGGGCAGAATGAGGCCAAGATTTGCTGTCCTGTTAGTGTCTGAGACAGTGGGAACATGGAAACTCTGCAGAGCAGCAGGAGGCTTCTTGCACAAGCTTTCTGGTGTGGGTTGGGAGAGGTGGAGGCAGGAAATGTGTTGAGGGTGAATGTCATTTGCGTAGGGACCTGTCTGAAAGTTGTCTCTCATTGCAGTGGTACAAAGCCTGAACCTTGTGTCCAAAAATCACACCTCAGAGTCACACTGGAGTTATTCTGGGTATATTCTAATGTAACTGGGAATAGAATGAGGCCCATAGGATGTGTATGGTTCTCTGCACCTTCAGAGCAATTTACAAACAAGAATTAACTAATCATTAATTGAGTGCCAAGCAATATCATACGCAATTATGGAATCCTCCCTCCTCCACCTACTCGAATTTAAATGACTGAACACACCTTTAACATCTTCCCAGCATTATTCATATTGGATCTGCTTCTCTCTCTTTGAAGTCAACAGCGGAATTGTTCCTGGTCTGGCTGGGAGGAGTGCTGAGAACTCACACATTATGTTAGTCATCAGGGTACTGTGGTGGCTCTGGTTGTGTCAGCATTTTGGGACTTTAAGGTCTTTGTTACTCAACCAAAGCTCTGACTAGTAAAGGGTTGGAATCACTAACCTTTCCCTTTACTCATCCTGCATCTCTTTTAAACATGATAAATCAATGAGTATGAAATGATGAGAAGCAGAGCTGGAGCACAAGACAAACCCCTCATATTTGAAACTAGAAGCTGTTTGATCTTGTTTAAGTCAAACCAGAAAGGTGTTTTAATCTATACTTCTCATTTTCTAGGTCACTAAGCAATGTCCTTCTTCCAGTTTAAAGGGGAAGATTTTTCAGGCTGATTTTTCTGAGGTCTTGTTGCCTTACTCTGCAGAAGTCAGGTCCTTCTATCACTTGCTGTGTCTGCATCTGGCATGAATGTTTCATATTGCACCCAGAATGGAGAACCCATTGCCAGTTCAGTAGAAGTATGACAACACTTCAGAAAAATCTATTTCAGAGTTTGATTTGTTTTATTCCAAGAACTCTCCATTTTGGGGAAGTTTCCGCTGGGATTGCTTCTGTTCTGCTGAGTCACACAGAGATAATGAACTTCCATACAGTAACTGAGCTTCACCATTAGAAAAATGAATGGAAAAGCAATTTCAGTGCAGGGTGTATGCCATTATCATTCAAATTTGAGTTTTTCAATTAGTCATGCTAAGTCTCCTCGAGAAGTCTCCTCAATAAAACCTGAACTCATATCTAGAGTGCTCCAGCTGCAAATACATATTTACTGAGGGGCCAGTTTTACTTAGGAATGTAGAACTGCAGACTGAAGAACCTCAGCTTAGGCGATAGTTCCTGCATACAGAATTGCTTTGTTTTTTCTTTCTACAACAAAACTCTTTGGCAGAAGAGCCTGCAGCTTCCTGGCTCCATCCTGGCAGATGTTTCACATGCATATGCAAGGAGAGGATTTGGCCCCTTAATATTTTTGTGTACAACCAGGTTAGGATTAGGAAGGGTAACCACAGCCTACCAAGTGGAAAAAAAGAGAGAAGTGTAGATAACACATGGGAAAATGTAGCCAGACAAAAGTGCATAGAAGAGATGTGGTGAATTTACAATTATTAGCTGTCACATGATAGCTGGCAGGAGAAGAGTCATACCTGACCAAACAGGTTATTTCCATAGAACGTGTCTGTGCAGGCACCACAGAGAGAACTCCCTTACTCATGAGAATAACGCCTCTGAAGTCACATGAGCAAGGGTTGCAGAATCAGTCCCACCAGTGGTGAAATCCGTGGAGGAAATTATTAGTTTTAGGGCTGTAAAGTTTTCTTTCTTCCATTTCTTTTAAAAACTGTGCTACAATCTGTATGACTGCACAGCTATTTCATTTGGGACAACCACTAACGATGCATCAACCAGGCACACCGTTCAGACATGAAAGATTGGTCAAGCTGAACACCAAGACTGATTCTCAGAATAGACTAAAATCAGATACATCATTTATAGTTTATTTAATCTCTGTGGTTTGTCCATCATCTTTCTACAAAGGGCTGGAAGATGCTGTTTAGCTTCACAGGCCACCATGTAGGCTGCTATGCATAATAATAACAACAACAATAACACAACAACTCTTTCCTCTGGGTAGTAAAAACTGAAATATTTGATAGCCATCCAACCATAATGGTAGTTTTCACAAGTGCTCCTTTTTCTTGACCCAACATATATCCTGCATTAGCCACAACATCAGCAACAGTAACATAATGAAAGAACGACAATGGCTCCAGAGGGGCCAGGAGAAGACATAGCACTAAAATTACTTTTGAATGGACAGGTCTTGGTGCAGTCAACGTTTTGGTTTTGCACTTCAGCACATTGGGAGCGTGCATCACAAGCTAGCTGAGAAAAACAGCCACTAATGGTACCTGAAGGTTCCGAGGTGCTGGTGTGATGTGCAGCCTGCCAAACTCAGAGACCTCTGTGCTGTGCTAAACAAGCAGCAACTCATCCGAACCCGAACTGCCTTTTGCCAAGTTGTGTCACTGTTTGCTTGGCAGCTGCCCTGTGCTGCTTGCTTCTGCTTTACTGGCTGCAGAGCTGTCACCCAGCATTAATGGATTGTCTTTTGAAAGGAAGTCTTAGGATTGGATATTCTACAACAACAGACACTGTTCGCCTGATGATAACATGTCTAGAGGGGCCAATAAGGATGTGTTAACAAAAATTTAAGCTTCCTAATACATTGTGTAAAGTGTAAAATTATGTGAAAACCACAGGATAAAACTACAACTACAACTCTTTTCCATCCTCAGGGCCTTAAGCTTCTACCTAATTTCAGAAGAGCAGCACAAATGAGTGAAAACAATCCATCTAAAATCAGATCACAGGAACAGAAAAGCCTCCACAATTCTTTTAAGTCCTTTTTGGGTAGTTTCTATCCCTCGACGAACACATTCTGCAACTATATCACTTGACCTTAACCACAACTTCCCTTTTGTAAGAAGAGCAGAGCATATTATGAGTTCGCTTGCTTAGCACATGGCGGCTCAGAAACTAAGGCTCTATAGGACAGGAATTCTTTGTAACATGAAATAATTGGCCAACTCTTGGTTTTCACTCGGCAAAAGTGCCACTAAATGTCATATTTTCTTCTTGAATACAGCTGTAGAATTTTGTCAGCTCTTGCTGATCAGCTTAGAGAAAGGTTTTGCTCAGGTGATTAAAAAAAACCAACAAACTAGGCATAGAACCAATTCTCCCCAGTCAAATTATTAAGATCTTTATAATAATACTTTAATTAATAACAGCAACTCCTTAAATAGTCACCACAGAAAACATACCATCTGGAAAAAGCAAACATTACATGTAGAAAGTCACATATTGAACACCAACATGTGACTGCAGGGAGCCAAAATCAAAAGAAACATTTGTCAGCATTTAATGGAGAAGATTATTTATATAGAAATCTAGGGGAAAATAGATTATTTGTATAGAACCTCGAGAAGTTCAGCTTAAAATAAGCACAGCTTTGGCTGTTGGCAGTACATTTCACAATATTCTTTTTTTTTTGGGGGNAAAATACAGTGGTCGGCTGAGGAAGACTCAAGTGGCACAACCACAGAGTTTACAAATTTTTAAAGTCTGACTTACCAATAAAAGGAACAGGAAAGCAGTCGTTCGGTGAGGGAGCCAATCCATGGCATCTGACTTCTGGGATACAAGTCCAACTGAGTTATGGTTGCAAGCCTGTTCCCTTTCCCCTCCCCCTCCTGGCTCTGGTGTCTATTTAAAAAGACACTCGGTAGATGTCCTTATACTCAGCCCTTCCAGTTGTCTCTGCCTCCCTCTGAGGGAAGCACTGAAGATGCTGTATAACAGAGTGTCTTTCCCCACCCCAAAATCCTGGGCTGGTCTCACCTGAAACGCTTGACAACATTATTATTGCTTGCAGGTAAAAGCTAAGAGACACACCTTAATTCTTATTGCACTGAAACCCTTTGTTGGATACGAAAGGGGACGTTGGAAAAACAGGAGGCAGGCTTCTCCGAGCAGATACAGTGATTTCTAAATTACTCACAACATAAGGAATCATTAAAATGGTAACTTATCATTCCTTTGAATGCAATTACCAGTTTTCTCCTTCCACCAAGTATAATAGAAGAGCTTAATGAGTGTTACCATGAAGAGTGTGGGCTTTAACAAATGGTTCCTTTGAATTAAATTCTAAGGGCATTTGTTTACCTCCAGACGCGAAGAAGTCAGTGCCGTGTGTGTTGTTCACAGCCGTGCAGCACTCAGAGCAGAGTGGGGTTGGCAGTACAGTGGTAACATGAATCTGGGGAAGAAAAACAGTGTTGTGTTCATTAGACCATAAGGATATCCACAGTAGAGGAAGGAGACTGTTTTCACCAGCTCGTGTCATACCTTTCCTTTCCTATGGGTTGTGCTCTCACTGGAATGGTGGAGAAGGAGGTGTACACATGTCCTGTGCCAGAGGAACTGCAGAGCTGCCCAAAGCAACATCTCAACCTGCTTCTGGCCTCATTTTGGATAGCACAAACACAAATACAAGAGGGATGGAGAAATCAAAGAAGATTCCCTGATTTGCTCAGCAATAGGGTCCCTCACTCCTGCAGCAGACATTGCAAGTCCTTCCTCAGACCCTTGGGAGTCCCGAACTGCCCCATAAGGGGCAAGAAAAAGATAAGAATGAGCTTCTGCTCTGCCACTGAACCTAGGAGGAAAGTGCAATATGACTGGTGTGCTCCTGAGCTTGCAAGCCCACCACAGTGTGGGCATTTCCCAGGACTGAAAGCAAGCTGGGAAAAGAGGGCTCAGCACCTCCCAGGATGAGGCCCATGCTGGGTAAGCAGTTTTGCAACAAGCCATGGCTACATGCTGCTTGGCACGGGGGCTTTGCTGTCTTGCAGCTGGCTGGGGCTGCCAGAGCCACTCCTGCATGTCCCTGCTGTCACTTGGCTTTCAGGACTGAGCTCAGCGTGCCCAGCAGTGAGTCAGTGAGGCAAAGTGGTACAGGCAATATTAAATGGATCACATCTAGATTGGTCCTTTCCTGGGAAACTTTCAACAATCTAAACTTTGCTTTTGGATCAAGTAGAAATAAAAAATGTCTGACAGAATATTCAGTCACTGATATTGCAAAGTCAGCTGAGAGTCCAGTTCCCAGAGACTTCCATTTGTATGAGGTAACTAACATAGAATCATAGAATCACAGAATCAGTCAGGGTTGGAAAGGATCATCTAGTTCCAACCCTCCTGCCATGGGCAGAGACACCTCACACTGGATCAGGCTGTCCAGAGCATCATCCAGCCTGGCCTTAAACCCCTTCAGGGATGAAGCTTCCACCACCTCCCTGGGCAGCCCCTTCCAGAGTATCCCCCCCCTCATGGTGAAGAACTTCTTCCTAACATCCAGGCTGAATCTCGCCATTTCTAGCTTTGTCCCATTCCCCCCAGTCCTGTCACTACCTGACAGCCTAAAAAGTCCCTCCTCAGCTTTCTTGTAGCCCCCTTAAGATACCAAAAGGCCACAATAAGGTCACCCCTGGAGCCTTCTCTCCAAACTGAACAGCCCCAACTCTCTCAGTCTCTCCTCATAGCAGAACAGCTCCAGTGCTCTGATAATCCTCATGACCCTTCTCTGGACACCTTCCAGCACATCCATAGACCTCTTGTATTAGTGACTCCAGAACTGGACACAGCACTCCAGGTGGCATCTCACCAGTGCAAAGGGGAAGATCACTTCCCTTGCCCTGCTGCCAACACTTCTCTTGCTGCAGCCCAGGCTCTGGTTGCTCTCTGGGCTGCCAGAGCACCCTGACAACTCTTGTTGAGCTTCTCGTGCACCAGCACCCCCAAGTCNACTCTTGTTGAGCTTCTCGTGCACCAGCACCCCCAAGTCCCTCACCTCAGGGTTGCTCTCCAGCCAGTCACTGCCTAGCCTGTGTTTGTGCTTGGGATTGCCTCGACCCAGCTGCTGGACCTTGCACTTGGTCTTGTTGAACTTCACAGCCTGATGTTACCCATATGCTTGTTCTCACCATGGATGGGTTGAAGAATCAGTATCATCCTACAGTGAAATGACAGCAGGAAAATTTTGGGATGTGGTTTAGTGGTCATGGTAGTATTGGGTTGGCAGTAGGACTTGGTGATCTTAGAGGTCTTTTTCAGCCTTAATGATTCTATGATCTGTTTCAGCTTGTTTGTGTCACAGGTAAAGGAGGAGGTACTCACCAACAATGAAGACATAACTGAATTGCAGATAAGAAATTCCAGCTGGCATAAATCCATCTCCAGAACATGCTTCAGTGTGGAGGCTGGCAAAAGGGATTGCTGAAGGAGAGCTAATCGCCATCTTCCAAGACTCCTTCCCTTTGGGACACGTGATGAGGTTGCCAAGTGGGAATTCCTTGGGGAAATGGGGAGCCAGATGAGGCATCTTAGTCAGTATATCTTGTAGGCATTTTCCTGCATGGCTAACATTAATGTTCCTGTAGGTTGAAGCTCACAATTTCAACTTAAGAGCTAAAAAGCACACGAAAGAAAGGGGAAAACACATGAAAGAAGCTAATTGTGCCTTTAAACATTAAGTATAATAGAGTCCGGGATGCTAAAAACCTTGAACTGACCTATGCATAAACTTCTCATGCTGAGACTGTTAGAGAGCAGGCTAATGTGGATGGTTTAATTGCATTTTTAAATTAAAAGATTCATCAATTCTAGTTTATTCCTGTCTGTTTTTCAGTTTCTCAATACTGATTACATCTTGTACAGCTTTTTTGCTTTTTCCTTAACACTTATTTTTCAGTTGAACTTTTTTCTTTGCTTTGTTTCACTTGGTTTGTTTTTTTTAGGAGTAGTTAAATTTGGATTTTTTATTTTGTGTGTGTGTGTGTTTTGTCTTTTGGTTTGTTTGTTTCTAGAAGTTTATGTCAAATATTTTCCCATTCTTTCTTTCTTTACATATATATATATATATATATATACACACACACACACACACACATATATACAACCCTATGTTAGCCATGACTGTAAAGAACATGCATATACTCACTTTTGTGAGAGGCTGAATATAACTTCCAGGTATCCTAAACCCACACATTTTTAAAAGACACTAAACATCCGGAGCAGATGATAGCAGGGAGGAAAAGCTGTGGGTACCAAGGCAGGGGCAGGATGGGTAGGGCAGCCCTTTTGGGCTGTAGCAAAGGCTTGGAGCTACATGAGATAACCATGAACACAGCCCCTAATACCGCAGTCTCAGACTTAGCCTTGAGTGAAAGTCTCCTGTGTGGGAAGGGAAAAACCCCAGCAACTTAAATAATGAAACTTTTCTGCTGTAACTTCACCATTGTGATTAAAGGAAGCACTTACCTGGAGGATCTGTCATTTTTAAGTCAACACAGGCTTCCATTCTGAAAGAGGAAGCCAACCTAAGACTTTCCTAAACTCTTTCTGGCAAGCACCCGGGAAAGTAGATTTAAATTCTTTTGTCAGTGCTTTATTCAGATCTTCATGGAAGGGTAAAAAATAGAGTTTCTGTCTCTAAAAAAGAGAGCAGCAAGAGAAGGCAAAAAGGAAATGCTATTAGTTCTGCCAAAGCAGAGGATGGGGAAGTCAGCACCGTTCAACCTATTTTAATGTGAGGAACCCAAGGCATGGGAAGGTGGAGCAAGTTGGTTGAAATACCTCAGCAAAGTGGTCTCTTTATCTTATAAGTGCTTTGTGGCAATTCTCTCACCTCTGATATCTTATTTTACATTTATGGAGCTGGAGCTGCTGGGAATTACTTGCTAGGTAAGGCACACAGACACACTTTGCAACGTTTATGATGTACAGGTCTATGTTCTGTCATATACTTCATGTTTTGATGTGTTCTGGGAATCTCATCTGAATATCAGCAGGACCATTGTTGTTACTGATAACATATGGATACGGGTCTCCCAAGATTGTTTTGGACTGCTGAGCATCCATTTCAGTCCAAAAGAAGTTCTCTCTAGGAAAAAGAGTTGCTAGGATGAGTAGTATCTCTTGCTTTAACAACAGCATCTATTATATTATCAACCCACCTGGCTGCTATGAAATTAAATGTTAAAACTTGATTTAGGTAATATGTCAAAGGCAATTTTCCAGCATCCTCAGAATAGATAATTTTTGCAGCCTATTCATTTCAATTTTACTTACCGTTAGTTACTGTTCATAACACCAGTGATTATAACATTGTCATTTCTGGGTTGCTGAAGATGTGTGGAGCAAACCTAGGAAGAGGGTCAGAAAGTCAGCCTTGGAACAAGACTAGAAAAATTAACCAGGATGCAAGGAGCAGAAGGTAAGGAGGAGAAATTAGGTGTGTGGAAATTAGAATGATTAGAGCAATGCAGTCATGACACTGCTCACTGATGCCTGCCTAGATTTAAGGAAAACAAATAAAGAAACAAACAACAAAAACAACCCCCCCAAAACCCCCAAAAAGCAAGAAAAATAAACTCGAAGAGGTATAGGAGCAATCTGGAGCTACCCAGGACCAGTTCTGTGACAAGTGGAGGGTTCAACTTCAAGTAACATTTCCAAAAGGCTTGTAAAGTCATGTCCAAGCATCTAAGTACTTGCTTACTTAGATGCACTCAGAAGAACAACTTTCAAAGTTGTCAAACACCACCAAATTAGTGCTGGCCTGCTAATTAGAAACCCAAGGTGGTTAACAGCATCACAGCACCACTTTAAAACAAGATGAATTTGAGAGCTGAACTTCAGCAGCCACTAAAAAATGAAAGAACCAGAAAATCTTGGCCTGGCAGTCTAAAGCATGAACCTCTGTGCTTCTATGATTTAAAGGCCAGTTTGCTTTGGTGGTGCAAAGTTAGGTATCACTTTCAGATGTGCAAGGGGAAGAGCAGAAGTATGACTGGACATGAAGGATAACCTTATTGAACTGTGTCTGGAACACTTCACTCTTCCAGTGTGTCTCCCTCATCTAATTTGCTAACCTTTTGCACATGATAAGGAGAATTCTTCTTTTCCTTTTTTTTTTTTTTTTCTTTTTCTTTTTTGTTTCCTTCCCCTGGGCTTTAGGGATAATCTAGCTGCCTTACAGTGCTGTTAAATGGTGGGGTGCTCAGTTCAATTTTGTTTGCTCTCTCAACTGAAAAGGAAAAACTTATACCAACATCTCACATTTTTACAGGGTGGATGTTAGTAAGACCCAAAGATGTCTGTTCTTGGCCTTTTGATATCAGTTGCAGTTAAAAATTCCCATCTCACCTCAAAACAAACTATTTTCTGAATGGTGATGCTGCCTCATACATGCTGCAGAAGTTCTGTCTTCACAGGTGGAGGGCATGCAAGGACACATACCACTAAGATTTGGAGAAGCAAACACCATGGATAAGGTCTGGTGTAAATATAAGAAGCTGAACATTCATGACAGGGTCAATTGGAATTTATATATTTTTTTTTTGTCTGTTTGTCTGTCAATCAATCAGTCAATCAATCAATCAATCAATCTCTCTATTCCAAGCCCACAATCAGCCCCAAATGAGCCAAGAATGTATGCCTCAATTCACACAAGCAACCTCACCTTCTCAATTGAAGTATACTGTACCCAAAGCATCCATAGTTTCTAAACCCTGAGCAATGTTTTATTGTTACCTAGTCTTATTGCTCTTGGTACCCAAAGGCAAGTAAACCCCTGAAGCAGACTCTGGCTTCCTACTCTTGCTTCCAATTCTTTTCCTTGCCTGCCAAGAGAGGTCCCATTCCTGTCCTGGCTCAGGCACAGGCCTGGTATGGATGACTGTGTTATCTCAAACTTCATGCACAAATTCTACACCTGGATCCTTCCTCCTGAAAGCTGCTAAGCAGGATGGGCAGACAAGAGGGTGCTGAAGGCAAGACCTGATGAAGATGATGGGTCTGAGGAGGGCTGTATGGTGCTAGAGCCAGGCACCCTCAATGACACTGGCATGCTCTGCCAAACTCTGGATAGCAGCTTAGAGGAGTCATCTTAAGGCTCTTCATCTGTGGGTTTTAAAAGGCAGGACATTTTAATGGGCTTTTCTCATCCCACTCTCCATGGGCTAGCAGCAGACATACCTCAGAACAGACTGCTTGTCAATCTTAGCCCTTCATATGTACACTCTCGCTGTCAATCTTAGCCCTGCACATGTACACTCTCACTCAGTTCTGGGTTTAACACACCAGATCAGGCTATCTGCTACGATGTTCTGTCCCACCACTATTTCTAGCGTAAGAGCATTTCTTCCTGCCAGCCTGTGTACAACTCTAGCCATCTGTGTCCACCTGCAAGGGACAGCTGGACAGCCAGCCAGGCATGCTTGCCCTCTGGCTCTCGCTGCAGTGGAGCTACAGGAGAGGTAAGAGAAGGTTTGCTGGGCAGATGCTTCTCGCTATGCTTTCACACGTGGTGGGTGGAGAGCTAATCCCTTAACTGCTCCTTCTGCCCTGGAAGAAAGGAAAGACAGAAGAAAGAAAGAAGCCAGTGCCTTTCCTTCTAGCCCTTTGAGTCTGTATGGGTTATGCAGGAAAGGCAGGTGTAGAGAGCAATGATGAGGTGCATGAATGTGCTGCTGTGGGGCATGGGCAGTGAGCTTCGTCTGCTGCCTTTGCTGGGGCTCAGGGGGTATTTGCACTTCCATAGCACTGACAAAACAGCTGCCACGACACTACTGGGGGTGTGATAGCTTCTTTTCGACTGACTTTATAAAGCAAGTATGTGAGCCACAAGCAAAGCACGCAGCTTCTTGTCTGATCTGGCTGCTCAAGCAGTGATTGCTGTGTGAACTGCATGACTAATAGCACAAAGACTTTCTGAATCCTGCCTTATTCAAGTATGAACTGAACCCCAGAAGATGTAGCCGTTTGCTTGGATATTTTTTGATGTTTTAGTCATCACTGCATGGGTAATGGCTTCAGGTGCTGCCCTGCCCCTTTAAATTCTTTTGGTACCCCTGTATTTTCCTTCAGAGCAGGCCTTTGTGATGTAGCCTGCATCTGAGTGTTGAGGCAATGAGAAAGTGGAAGTCATATGGTTCAGCAACCATCACTAAAATATCACCCTTGGCAACAGTAACTACTGAAAAGCCAAAGGCATTTCCCTAATACAGCATTTTATCAAAGATTAATAATTAGACACAGAAATCACTGAGTAAAATTAAGGTTTATTTTCTTTTTCCTTTGAAGAGGGAATACTCCATGACAAAAAATGCTGAGTTCCTAGGTAGAGACCTCTGTTCTTTCTATTCCAATTAGCTTTTCTGAAATGATTCCCACATCACCAACCCTCCCCCCCCCAAAAAAAAAAAATTACCATGTCAGGTTTTTTATTGATCTTCTTGGGGGAAAAGCCAAAGACAGGCTTGAGGCTGAAATATGTATTTTAGTATTTTCCATAATGTAATAGTTCTGTTTGACGTTTTATTGACATAACACATTACACAGCATCTTCTTTCATGAAGTGGCATTGTTGTTTTCTCCTTTGATAGGAGCACAAGTAATGTAGGCATCTGAACTCTTTGTTGTCTTTCAGACAAAGCTTATAAAGCATTCTATCTGGCCAAGGATCTTTGGAGATTCTATGCTTGTACACTGAAATTGTGAGAAGATGTCTTAATAAAATTAAGTGGAGGTAATGACATACAAATGTGTCACATCCCTTGCCACAGAAATCAGTCCAAAATTCCCTTCAGCCCACCAGCTTGCCTCTGAGAGTGTGGCCAACAGCAGCTGCTTAGTGTTACAGCCAAATTTAGGAAGGAATTCCCAGAAAAGGGTCACTGGTGGTTAAGAACTGCATGAGCTGGAAATTGCATCCGTACAGCTATGCCCAATAACATCTGCTGCATCTTTCTTCCCATTAATTTGTTTTAACACTTTTATGCCACCAAAACATCCTCTGGCAACAAGTTCCTCAGTTTTAGTTATGTGCAATGAGAAAAAGTTCTTCCTTCTGCTGTTTTAAACATGAGGACTGATTATTTCACTGAATGCACTCTGTTATGAGAAGCAGCAAGCAGTCCTTCATTAGTCACCTTCTCCAGGTCATCCCCTGGCATCCTACTGAACAACGGGGACTTGCACAACAAAACAAAGTGCATACCTTCTAAGAATGACTACTGAACTTCTCTTTTAATCAAGAGTCAACCTTCCCTGCAAAGAGCAGTCATTATGCACCATTAAGGATTAACACAGTATATTGTTGCAATAAAGATCAGCTTGGTTTATCTCTCCAGTTCTTCCAGATTCTGTCTTTCATCTCTGGACAGTGACTGACCCAGAGACTATTGAATTCAGGAAGAATGATGCTTTTGAGTTTGCTGGACTTTAGAACAGGTCCCACGAGGGAAAATCTGCTTCTGTAGGTGAAGTGAGTTGCCCCAATTTATATAATCAAGGAGAGCAAAAAATGCCTCTGCAGGATGCTTGAATAAGATCCATGAAGGCAGAGTCCTAAATTATGTGATTCATGCTTTTAATTTATTCTCCTGACGCAGGTGCATTTGAATATTGTACCACAAGACCTGAAGCAGCTAGTCTTGCTTGGCCTTGCAAATACTCCACTGAAGAACAAGTGGTGGAGACTTCTCACATCCCTAAATCCAAGAAATAAGTCCCCACAGGGCCTAATGTGGATCATTAGAGGCTGAGTAGCATTTCATAAGTTGTGTGGCTGCTATTGGTCTGATGCCTATTGCCTACCATGCTTGCCTATTGCCTACCATGCCTGCTTTGTGAACCACCCTTCCTGTATATCCCTCCAAAGCCTAGATTTGTATCACCTGCCCAAAGTAAGCATCACAAATGCATATAGAGTCAACAAAGTGCCACCGGCCCAAGACTACTCAATGATGAACCTCCAGAGATGGCTCTCTCTGGCCATTCAGAAATTTGAAGTGACTCTGCTTGTAACATTTTGCCTTTGAGGGATAGTTGCTTAGTCAAGCAGGTGAGATTTATCTGGACCTGAGTTCCAAGCTGTGCATGAGCTGAAGATGTGGCCAGCCCCTGCACTGGTCACTTAACAATGGACAGGTTCACTGTGCATTGCTCCATCCTTCCTGTGTCAGCTTCTGTTGCAATTTGCCCCATGGACATCTCAGACAAGTTGCTGAAGAACATCTAGACTGGGTTGGGTACCTATTACAAGTCTAATTAGAAGGAAGCAATTACTAGGATTAGATGTGCAGCTGGGGTTCTGTGCAAGCAGAGAGCCACTTTGGCATTTTTTTGATGCTTCCCTTTTGAAATACTTCTTATAAAAAAAAACATTTGTCTATTAATTTCCCTTAATTGTGTACACGATGTAGAGATTTAGATTTGTTATAAAGTTCTGCATTTTATCCAGGTCTTTCTCACACAAACAACTTGGGTTTGTTTCTTCTTGGATCTCAGGAGCTTAGTTTTCCAGTTTGGTCCAGTGACAGAATGACAGGAAATAATAGAATCATAGAATGGTCTGGGTTGGAAGGGAAATCCTCAGGTCCTCTAGTCCAACCTCCTCTGCAGTCAGCAGGGGCATCCTCAACCAAATCGGGTTGCTCAGAGCCCTGCAGAGCCTCACTTTGAATATCTGCAGGGATGGGGCCTCAGTCACCTCCCCAGGCAACCTGTTCCAGTGTTCCCCTACCCTCATGGTGCAGAACCTGTTCTTAACATCCAGTCTAAATCTGCTCTAGTTTGAAGTCATTGTCCTATCACTGCAGGCCTTTGTAAACAGTCTCTTTGCATCCTTCTTGTAGGTCCCCTTCAGGTATTGGAAGGCTGCTATTATGTCTCCCCATTGCTGTCCCAAGTTGTATCAGGGGAGGTTTAGATTGGATGTTAGGAACAATTTCTTTGCTGAAAGAGTGGTCAGGCACTGGAACAGGCAGCCCATGGAGGTGGTGGAGTCACCACCCCTGGAGGTGCTCAAAAGCCTTGTAGATATTGTGCTTCAGGACATGGTTTAGTGGCTATGGTAGTGTTAGGTCAATGGTTGGACTCAATGATCTTAGAGGTCTTTTTCAACCTTAACAATTCTTTGATTCAGGAGATGAACTTTCTATTTTGGTCACCATAACATGGAGGAAAGGCATTGCCCTTCTGCAAAGTTTGGGTTTCTGTTGCTCTCCAGGTCAATTGATGCCTCTTACAACTCCTTGATCTCAGCTATCTGCTCCAGTTTTCACTGAGACCACTCACCACAGTGGCCACAGCTCCCAAAGCCACGATGGTAGCAGGGCTGCCTCTGCACACAGGGGCAGAGAATGGTGCTGCAAAAGCTGGTGCCAGGTGCTCATTCATTTGCCAGCTAAAGGGCCCATCATGCTTTTAATGTCCTATTTATGTTAAGTCACTTGAATTAGGTAAATAATAGAGGTATACTGGAAGATCTGCAGAAATATGTATTCTCCTTGAATACATGAGGGGGAGGTGATTCTTCCTCTCTGCTCTGCCCTAGTGAGACCCCATTTGCAGTACCATGTCTGGCTCTGGAGCCTCCGATACAAGAAGAACATAGAAGTCTTAGAACAGGTCCAGAGGAAGGCACAAAGACAACCAGAGAGCTGGAGCACCTCTGTTATGAAGACAGGCTGAGAGAGTTGGAATTGTCCATCCCTGAAAAGAGAAGGCTCCATGGATACCTTATAGCAGACTTCCAGTATTTGAAGTGGGCTACAGGAGAGCTGGAGAGGGACATTTTACAAGAGCTTGTAATGGCAGCATGAGGGGTAATGGCTTCAAACTGGAACAAACTGGATTTAGATTAGACTTTAGGAAGCAGTTCTCCTCCATGAGTGTGGTGATGCACTGGAACAGGCTATCCAGTGATGCTGTGGATGCTCTTTCAGGTACTAGAAGGCTGCTATAAGATACTTTTAAAGCATTTGGGTTTCTTCATACACAAAGATAAAGGGCAGGAAAGTGAAGCCAAGAGGAGAAAAGTAGGTATTAAGAACAAGGATAAGTCTTTAAACACTGGACTTCACACTAGTTATGAAAAACAGTAAATCATTATGGACAGTTTATACCTTTATGACTGTGATGAATAAAGGATGTTGTCAGAAGAAACAAAGGTTAAACACTGCAGAAGTCCTAGTCATTGTTAGGTATAAAATTGATGTCTCAAACAACAACAACAACAACAACAACAACAAAAGAAAGAGTTGTCATGATATGAGCAAGTTGTCCAGTTGGTTTCTCAAGAGTCCACAATGCATATGTAATTAGATGGGGAATGAGAGTGCTGAAAATGGAGAGGTGTGGTTTGCTAGCACACTCACTGCAGGCACACCTAACAAAACATGGGGGACACTGAGAAACACTTTCTGTACCCCACATCCAAGATGATAAAGCCAAACTGCAGACAGACAGAAAGCCAAGCAGTCTGTTGTTTCAGCTGTGTACCTGAGAGGTGCAGGTCTACCAAACTAGCTTTAGGAAGGGGCACAGCCCCTAAGGGTACTTCAGGAAAGCACTGGGTAGAGTGGGAGAGCACAGAGCCAGGGGCAATGCACACTGTACAAAGATGTGTCAGGCAGCTCACTATATATTTATATATTCTCTTTGCCCTCCCACCTTTGAATTACAGAACCATAGAATCATTAAGGTTGGAAAAGACCTCTAAGATCAAGTCCAGCTATTGACCTAACAGTACCATGGCCACTAACCCATGTCCCAGAGTGCCATATCTACATGTTTTCTGAACAGCTCCAGGGATGGTGACTCCATCACCTCCCTGGGCAGCCTGTTCCAATGCCTGACCACTCTTTCAGTAAAGAAATTCTTTCTAATGTCCATTTAAAACCTCTCTTGGGCCATTATCTTTTGTCCTGTCACTAGTTACTTGGGAGAAGAGTCTGGCCTCACTACAACCTCCTTTCAAGTAGCTGTAGAAAGCAATAAGGTCTCCTTTCAGTCTCCTTTTGTTCAGGGTAAGCACTCCCAGCTCCCTCAGCCTCCCCTCATAAGACATGCTCTCCAAACGCCTCATCAGCTTCATTGCCCTCCTCTGTACCCTCTGATCTGACTGTAACTGTGTCTGTTGTGGTTTAGTGAGAAAGATGGTGTTGGGTTGATGGTTGGACTTAATGATCTTAGCGGTCTTTTCCAACCTTCCTGACTCTATGATTCTGTAATTCAAAGGTGGGAGGGCAAAAGGAGTATGTAAATGTATTGTGAGCTGAGTGGCATATCTTTGTACAGTGTGCAGCATCTTGTTTTGTTAATCAATGGCAGGGAAAGAGAATTTGGGTTTAGCCATACTGATAAAAATTACAGTGCACTATAAATGTTTTCCATCAGCAGCAATGGCATTAAAGCTGGTAATAACACTGGGGAAACAAGAAAACTTTTGTGTGATGTGCCACAGAGCCTTTCTTGAAAAAGAAATGCTATTTTTTCCCCCCCTCTAAGTGATTGCTGAGGTATTTCAGCTTTGAAAGGGAACAACAGCCCAAACCAGAAAGGTAAAGAATCTATAAGAAATAAAGCTCTTAATGCTGGATAATGGGACCAGATGCCTGTAATAAGCTTGTAGGAGAACTTTGTATATTATGAATGCTGCTGGTTCTCTTTGTGTAAAAGACTAATCTGATAGTCTTTTTCTTTGCCTTTTATTTTTTTAACAGTTGAGAAAAAAAGCTAAAAGAAGAGTAATGAATCAACCTCACTCAACTGGTACAACTGGATTTAGGAAACTGCTGAGAAAGGCAGTGACACAGCCAGTAGTTTGGGATGGAAATTCCTAGGAAAGCAAAAAAAGCAAGCTGTCATGCTCAGCAGTGAGCTTAGATCTGTTTGTTTACACCAAATCCATAGATTAGGATAAAATCCTAATCCTGTTAGATTTCAGTCATGATTTAGCATCAATAAAAAGCCAATTCTTAAAAACAGAAAAAAAACCCCAACCTCCCCAAAAACCAACCACAAAACTACCAAAACCAGGTCCCACTGTGCATTATATTTCTACTCTTCTTTGGTCTGGTCACTGGAAAATATTATCTGGTGCACTTATTCCTGTTAGCTCAGTTTTGGAGTTATCTCATTTTCTGAAAAAAAAACCAACCCACAAAACCAAACAGAACTAAACAAAACCAAACCAAAAAACCCAACCAACCAAACCAAAAAAACAACCCTTCCCAATATTCTGAAGTCTGCTTTTGCTATAAAACTGAAATGATTTGAAGGTCATCAAAACCTGCACATTTTTTTCTGAATCACTTCACATTTTGTGCAGGTTCAACCGGTTTCTGAACAGGAGGAGACCATCAGGAAAAGTCTCTGGAACCTATAAATCATGGAATCACAGAATGAGAGGGGTTTTAAGGGGCCTCTGGAGATCATTGAGTCCAACCTCTGCTGCCAAAGCAGGTTCTCCTGGAATAGGTCACAGAGGTGGGCTCTGAATGACTCTAGGGATGGAGACGACAGCACCTCCCTGGGCAGCCTATCCCAGTGCTCCAACACTCTCAATGTAAAGAAGCTCCTCCTCATGTTTAGGTGGAACTTCCTCTGTTTGTGGCTGGGATGAGCAGAGTTTGCACCTGTAAGCTTTTTTGACTTGGCATGTTTTCCTTGGCCTTTGAGAAAGTGGTACTTGGCTGGTGTCACTGCAGGGACACAGCAAGCAAGACCAAAGGGCTGAAGCATCAGCACAAATAGGAGAACACTGCTGAACCCTGGCTTTCGCCCTCAGTTGTATTGGAGAGAACTGAGGCTGTTTAGCCTAGAGATGAGAAGGCTGAGAGGGGATCTTATCAATGTCTTTAAATATCTGAGGGGTGGGTGTCAAAACCAAGGTGCCAGGCTCTTTTCAGTGGTGCCCAGTGACAGGACAAGGACCAACAGGTATAAGCAGAACATAGGAGGTTCCACCTCAATGTGAGGAGAAACTTTTTACTGTGATGGTGACAGGGCACTGAAATAGGCTGCCAGAGAGGTTGTGGAATCTCTTTCTCTAAAGACTTTCAAAACCCACATGGATGCTTTGCTGTGTGGCCTGCCCTGGGTGATCCTGCTTTGGCAGGGGGCTCAGACTCAATGATCTATGGAGGCCCCTTCCAACCCCTAACACTCTGTGATTTCCCAGGTGCTGCTCCTTGTCCTCCTGCCCCTGCTGGTGCAATGGTACTCGCAGAGAGCAGCACAGATGAATCCTCTCTGTGTTGGTCACTGTTGCCTTTCATTAACCTACTGCAGCAATTTGCTCTCAAGCACCTTTGCTTTGAGGTGTGGTTTTCAGCTCAGCAGCAGCTGCTGTAATGAAGTTCTCCCCTCAGACTGCTGCTGCAGTAGTTCATACATTTTGAGGCTAGAGGGGACCATTACAATGATTCTGCTTTACCATGTGTTGGAAATGGAGTATGCAATTGTGCTGGTTTGAGGCTAACTGGAATATTTTAATGGACAAAATTATATTATAGGCTGTGAAAAGGAAACAATGGTGATGTCTACTTCACTCATAGGCTTGCTGAGATGTATAAGAACATGAAACATAGATAAGATTAGGCTTGGAGAGTCTCTAGCTTCTTGCCTTTTCCTCTCTGTTGAGTAACCTCACTAACCACTCTGCTTCTAACTCCCCTGGCTGGTCCTCCAAACTCGCCTTGCACGCAAGGCAAACCCTGGGGTAAGGTAGAGGGGTGGGAAGAAGATGGAAGGGTGGTTGGGAGCCCCTCCTGGGGACTCTGATTTCTCGGAGGGGTGTTGTGTTTCTGTATTATCTTTAACTTGTGTATGTCTGCAACTATTCCTGTCTATTGTGTATATCTCTGCTTGTACATTGTGCTAAGCTCTAAATAGAGCTTCAGTCCTTAACTTCCAGCTGGCTGAGTCTAGTCTGGGGGATTTTGCAAAGTGTGGGGGGGCAGGGAACTCCCAAACCATCACAGCAATTCAGAAATGGATCTGGTCTTGTCATTTCTGTGCTGGCCATTTCCTTGCTTCCTCTGGTTAGTTATTTTTTTAGTATTTATTGTAGTTCCACCTAAAAAACTGCCACTGCACTTCCAACTTTCAGATACCAGACTCCAAGTCTTGCTATGGCTTGGTCTACTGAAGTTGCAGAGTCCCCCAGTGTCAAGCTCTCCCACTCATGTCCATAGTTATGGCACATGGAAGTACCTATGGCCCTCTCTGCTACCAGTCACAAGTGGCAACACCAGCAACAGTCACAACTCGCTTTTCCTTGCAGAAGATATCGTGAGCTGCAAGATGTTTTCCTCAGTCTGTGTTTGCAAAAGCAAGCTCCATCTTTTAATCAAGAGCTCCTTTAAAGAGCTTCCATCTCTTTGCATTTTTCCATCTCTATGCAACTATTACACTGCTAGATCTGAACACATCTGATTATACATCACCAACAGCAGACTTTCATAGAGTGATGTAGTCATAGAATCCTTTTGTTTGGAAAAGACCTCTAAGATCATCCAGCTCAGCTGTCAACTCAGCACCACCATGCCGACTGAACCATGTCCTGGACTGCCATCCTCATACATTTTTTAAACACCTTCAGGGAT
>VWYK01107788.1:0-12275 GCA_013399775.1 Semnornis frantzii
CCACAAGCAGAAAGGAGCTCCCTAGGAACATCTAGTGGGCAAGCCGTGTATTGACCGCAAGCGGTACACTAGCTGCAGGAACCTTCTCTTCCAGTTCAATTGCGTTCAATTAATGTTATATATTATTGCTAGTTATTTCTAGGTCCTATATTATTATTTGTACAATGTTTCCATGACTGTTGCAGAAGAACCTAATTATTATTAAAAATTAGTGGTCGGGGTGGCCAGAGTTCTGAATATTGAATATTCATAAACAACATTAATTTCAAAAAATGTCATCTATCATTAATTAATTACCCCTCCATTAGACGCCTGAACTTCCTCTTTTCTGCAGGCTAAACGGCCCTAGCCACTCCTCACATGACCCATTCTCAAGACCCTTTACCCACTTCTTTGCCATTCTCTGGACCCATTCCAGCACCTCAAAGTCTCTCTCGTATGAGTGCCCCCAAACTCAACCCAATACTCAAGGTGTCACCTCACCAGTGCTGAGTCCAGGGGGACAATCCGTGCCCTGGTCCTGATGGCCACACAATTCTGATACTTACCTCCACCAGCAGCTGTCGTACAACTGTGTCCTTCCTCCCTTTCTCTAGGGTCTCCTCAATGGTGTTCCCACAAGGCTGGTGGTTCTGCAGGGCCTCAGTGCTTACCATGAACTCCACCTGCCCTGGAGGAAACAGGAGTCAGCCAGCCGTACAGAGAGAAATGTGGGTTTGTATTTCTGCTGGCCACACTCTGGTGCATTACAAAGAAGCTTTTCTAAAAGGAAAAATAAACTCGAGACAGTCTTTTATCTTCATCCACACCTTCATTATGGCACCTGAGGAGGTGTTAGTCTATCAGCAAGAAGAGTAGTGGAGAGGCAGCTCTTGTAAATCAATCTTGTTCTGAGAGGCTTCAGAGAAAGCAAGCTTTGATTAAAATATTTGAGACCCAGGCATACTAAGTCACTCCACAGCAGGAATGTCAGAGTACTTTGCATGGGAATTTGTGACTTTATTCAAATGTTAAGCAATGGTTCATAACACTTAAATGGTTTGTTCAGGACCTGGAAACTGCATCCCAGTGTAGTGTCTCAAACTCAGGCTTGGGCTTCTCCCTTCTGGCACAGACAATGTTCTTCCAGGCAGGGTTGGAGTCACTTTAGCTCCTCGCACCAAAGATCTGATATCATTGATAGAAATCTAACCCCAGTATTTTCTTGTTGTCCAGTCTCTTACCTAGAGATCTTGGTGTTACTCCCCAAGCCACAGTTTTCCTTTCATTCATGCAGATGCAGTAGGATTCTTCCTGCTTCTCTACTGGTGTACCCAGGAAATTAATAGATTCAGCCAAAGACACTCTGACCTGCCAGTTGGAAAGAGAGATGTCATGAGGGTTGGAACTGCAGAGATGCTGGAGTTATGTGAGACAGCACAGTACATTGAAATGGGTGCTAGAACTGGTTAAAGTGTGGGACTGAAAGCTTTCTGAATACTGTGGAGCAAGAACTGGGTTAATAAACTGGGAAAAGATTGAGATGTGTACAATCGTAAGAGATTATGGATGTAAGTGCAGAGAGCAAGAGGGTATCTTTGGAAAACAAATAGATTCTGGGAAAATGGAGAGCATATACCAGTTCTGTGAGTAGCAAGAGGGTGTTGTGTTAAGAAGACTGTAACCAGCAGGCCAAGGGTAGTTCTCCTCTATTCTCCTATGGTGAGGTCACATTTGGAGAATTGTGTCCAGTTCTGGGCTCTCCAGTTGAAGAGAGACAGAGAACTACTGGAAAGAGTCCAATAGAGAGTCACAAGGATGGTTAGGGAATTGGATCCACCCCCTTACAAAGACAGGCTGAGAGACCCAGGGTTCTTCAGCCTGGAAGAGAGAAGTCTGAGATGCGACATTCTCAATGTTGACCAATATCTAAAGGGTGGGGGTGTATTGGTTCAAGTTTAAGCTTCCCAGGGGACGCAAAATACAGCTAACAGAAACCAATACAATAATAATAGAATGCTTCCCCCTCTCCCCCCTTTTGGAACGAAAGGAACTAGATGTAGAGAGAGAAGGGGTAAAACACCCAAGGAAGAGTCTTGCTTCAATTTGGAAGCTAGAAGAAAAAAAAAAACAAACCAAACTTTAACAATAAATAAAAGGTATTTAAGGTAGGGGAGTTACAAAGAGGTATAGGAAGGGAAAAACAAGATACAGAAAATATGTGTACCACCAGATTGATGATAAATGGATGGAGGTAGATTCAGGAAGAGGTGTTCACCATGTGTTAGAAAAAGGCTATGTGGTAAGACAGGAGCAGCAGGAACAAGGTGGTGCTATCAGTCAGGCAGACAGGTCAGAAGAGAGAGAAACAGGCAGTTCTGTTTATTGAGAAGGTTCAGATAGAAAGTGGAGGTAGGCTAACCACTACACCTGGGGTCAGGCAGACCACCCCAGGGAGGAGTCAGGAAGACCTCTGGTCAAGTTCCGCCCCACCCCCACCCCACAGAGGGTTAACCCTTTACAGGGGGTCAAGAGGATGGAGGCAGGCTCTTTTCAGTGGTTCCCAGTGACAAGACAAGGGGCAATGGGAACAAAGTAGAACACAGGAGGTTTCACTTAAACATAAGCAAAAACTTCTTTCTTGCGTGCTGCTGGGATACTGGACCAGGCTGCCCAGAGGTTGTGGATTTCCTTTTCTGGTGAGTTTCGAAAACTGCTTGGATACGTTCCTGATACAGGCAAATGTGCAACCTGATACAGGCAAATGTGCTTTAGCAGGGACATTAAACTCGATGATCTTCAGAGATCCCTTCCAACCCCTACCATTCTGTGATTTTGAGTTTGTGAGTAAAGGCAAAGTTATCACTACAAAATTAGACATGCATGACCACCCTCATGATTTGTTAGGCATAGATGTAAGAAACTAGTGGTGGGAAAACAAGTAAGGGCAAAAGGGACAGTGAAATAAGGACATAGAAAAGACAGGGAAATAAATTAGTGCAATGGGTATGTCAGTGGCCCTCTGTTACAGTTTCATTCGTTTTAGAGTAAAAACCTATATTTATGAAAAAAATGAACAAAGGTAATTAAGGTTTTCTTCAAATCACCTCTCAAATTCTCTCTTATTTTGATGGTGAAAGAATGCAGATGAGAATAGTGAAGCAGGTATGAATAGTGAAGCAGGTATGAATAGTGAAGTAGATATGAAGAGTGAAGCAGATAACAGTGAAGCAGGTAAGAATAGTGAAGCAGATAAGAATAGCGAAGCTATGTGAAGTGTCCTAGTGGGACATCCAATAAATCACAGGAAGTCTGCATATTCCAGCAAATCTGTCATGATATTGATATTTATGAGATGAGACTAAAGGCTTCATATACAGGTGTGACGGTTTGGGTTCCCCACCCTCCACACTCTGTAAAATCACCCAGACTAGACTCAGACAACTGGAAGTTAAGGACTGAAGCTCTATTTACAGCTTAGCACAATATACAAGCAGATATATACACAATATACAGGAATATTGACAGAAATATACAAGTTAAAGGTGATACAGAAACACAACATCCCTCCCAGAAATCAGACTCCAGGAGGGGCTCCCAACCACCCTTCCACCTTCTCCCCACCCCTATACCTTACCCCAAGGTTTGGCTTACGTGCAAGATGAGTTTGGAGGATCAGCCAAGGGGGTTAGAAGGAAAGTGGTTAGTTAGGTTATTTGACAGAGGCGAGAAGGCAAAAAGCTAGACAGCCTGAGAGTGTCTGTAAGCCCGAGTGTCTTATCTTGTTTTGTATTCTTAGTCCTAAACGTCTCAGCAAGCCTATGAGTGAAGCAGACACCACCATTGTTTTCCTTTCACAGCCTGTAATATAATTTTCTCTATTAAAATATTCCAATTACCCTCAAACCAGCACAACAGATGCGGTATACACCCTGGTGAACCTGGAGTTTCCGTGTGGGTGTGCAATGATGCTCTAGTCTGCAGATACAATTTTTGTATTTCCATAGGACAAAGACATGACAAGACTTGAGATTCTGATTCAAACACAGCTTCCAAAACTTTGTGAGAGCAACATATTCCCCCTTCTTTAAACATAACAGCAACTTCCACCTCTATGAAATGGAAAGTGCTCCATTGTAGCTTTCCCTAACCTGTCAGACTGAGTAAAGCTGTGAATGTCCCTTACCCTGATGCAGGCAGTCAGGTAGTTGAAAACGGTGGCTTTTAGCGTGAAGGACTCACCACGCACCACAGAGTAGGGCATGGTAAGCTCTACAAAGAAGGGTTGGATGGCTCTGAAGGACACTGTTGGGGACAGGCCAAAGCCTGTGTCCGCTGAAGTGCAGAATGCGTTGGCTTTCCACTCGGTGATGGTGTCAGGGACCGTCACATTTAGATCAGCATTTCCCTCAGAGCTGGCAAGGGACATAGAACAAGATCTCACATTCTGGTGATCATCTGTGGTTTTCTCAGCCTACTGAACAACATCTTCTGACGGCAAACTCCTAAGCAGTTGGGATATGGACGCAGGATTTTGCACGTCCTCCTAAAGCATCCTGTACTTAGTGACCTTGACAGATCTCTCTGTCTACTAGCAATACTCCTCTCACTGAAATAACAATACTTCCCTGGAGGCTTAGTATCTCCTGAGGTTTCGTCCCAAAGAACCACACCCTACAGATGGACACATTCTACATGTGGACACACCCTACATGCAGACAGGCTGGAGGGAATCCAGAGAAGGGTCACAAAGATGACCAAAGTACTGGGAAGTGAATATGAGGAAAGGCCAAGAGTATTTGGTTTGTTCAGCGTTGAGGAAAGAAGGCTTAGGGAATACTTTATCAATCCTATTCCAGTACTCAAAGAGTGACTACAAAGAAGATGCAGACTATCATCATTTTACAAGGAGCCACATGGAAAACATGAGAGGCAACAGGTGCATGTTATTCCTGGGGACATAAAAGGATTTTTTTTTCATAATTAGAACAAGCAGCCATTGCAATAATCTCTGCAGTTAGGTGGTGGAGTGTGCAGCATTGGACACTTCTAAGACTCAATTGGAAAGGGTGATGGGCCATCTTGTCTAGACCATGCTTTTGGCAAGAAAGATTAGGATGATATGATCTTTGAGGTTCCTTCCAAGCTGGTATTCTGTGATTCTCTGATACTGTCCCATAAACACTTACTTTACCCAAACTGTGTCCCAGATCCATGTCTCAGGGAAGTAATTCCGGACGGTCTCCAAAGGACTGCCAGCATCGCCGTGCTCCATTATTTCATCATCAAAATCTTCAAGCAGATTCAATGCAGTGACTAGCAAATTTGTTCAAGGACAGGAAGAAAGGGAAAGATGTGTCAAACTCCATTCTAAGTCAGAATCATAGAATCAACCAGGTTGGGAGAGACCTCCAAGCTCATCCAGTCCAACCTATCACCCAGCCCTAGTCAATCAACTCGATCATGGCACTAAGTGCCCCATCCAGGTTTTTCTTGAACACCTCCAGGGACAGCGACTTCACCGCCTCCCCGGGCAGTCCATTCCAATGCCAATCACTCTCTCTGTCAAGAACTTCCTCCTAACATCCAGCCGAGACCTCCCCTGGCACAACTTGAGACTGTGTCCCCTCCTTCTGTTGCTGCTTGCCTGGGAGGAGAAACCAACCCCACCTGGCTACAACCTCCTTACAGGTAGTTGTAGAGAGCAATGAGGTCTGCCCTGAACCTCCTCTTTTCCAGGCTGCACACCTCCAGTTCCCTCAGCCTCTCCTCACAGGGCTGTGCTCCAGGCCCCTCATCAGCTTTGTTGCTCTCCTCTGGACACCTTCCAGTCCCTCAACATCTCTCTTGAATTGAGGGGCCCAGAACTGGACGTAGCACTCAAGGTGTGGCCTGACCAGTGCTGAGCACAGGGGCAGAATAACCTCCCTTGTCCTGCTGGCCACACTGTTCCTGATGCAGGTCAAGATGCTATTGGCTCTCCTGCCCACCTGGGCACACTGCTGGCTCATGTTCGGCTACTATCTACCAGCTCCCCCAGGTCCCTTTCTGCCCATAAAGGTACATTCCTCTCAAGTAGTGGTTATTTTTAGCTAAAATTCTTAAACTGATAGAACAACTTTGAAACCATGGCTACTGGAAACAAATGTGTATCTCTGTTGTCATCTCAATATTTCATTTTGCCTGAAGTTGCTGCCCTCCTTGCAGATATTATATGAGGTTGAGCATTCTTACCTTACTTACAGCAAACCCAGCAGTGTCAAAAGAGTCATGCATGATGATATTATTGAGGGCATATTTCTATTGCAATAAAGAGGCAGATGTGGAACTCCCTGCCTCCAGGTATTAACTACAGTTGCACATAGTTTATTAAATTTTGTTGAAGAATTGATTGTGCTTGCATATGACCAGAAACAGAAGCCATACTTATCCCTCTCCTCATCCACCTGAGGTTCTTCTGATATGAACACAGGACTTTACATGTCTGGCCATTAGCAAATAAACAATTACAGAATAGAGAGATGCTTTCTCAGAGAGTTGCATTCATGTTGTGCCTTATGAAAGAATTTCCATCAACTTTAGAAGACTTTACACCTTCTCAAAGCAGCCAGCTGTTTTAGCCCATGTTCTGAAGACAAATCCCTACATTTCAAAACCAGAGATCTGATCTGTTATGAATAGAAGGCTAGAATATACCATTACACCAAAACCTATCCGTTTTCAGTAGGAGCTGGAGTAGTGCACCAGAAAAATCAGTGACTGGAAGTGATATAGGTAAGAGTGTTCCATATAGGTTTGCCCTTTTTAGTATCACAAATATTCAGAAAAAAAACCCCAAACAAAACAAAAACAACAAACAAACCAAAACAACAAAACATAACAACCAAAACAAAGAAACAAAAAAACCCAACCCTCAACCAAGAAATATTATTCTTCCATCTCCCCAGTCACTGAAGCTACAGAGAAGTGACAGTCTCTTATGTGAGATAGAGAAATGTGAACAGAACTAAATTTCTCAGCCTGCAGGTGTTACAATATCTACCACCTTCTCATTTGTCTTGGCCCACTTTTGCCCTAGTTATCCCTCTAGTTATTGCTATAAGGTGACTGCCTAGATGTAAAGGCTTCTTTTTCAGGTTTCCATAGCTGGACTCAGATCTGATGGAAAAATCTGCTATTTTGCACTGACAGAGTGTTTTAGTGCCTAGAGGATCCCTGATGTAGGGCCTGTCGTGGAAGTACTGAGTGCATCTGCCTAGCTGAAGATAAGCAGTCAGAGAAGGATGAGTTCCACAGCTCAGGACTGAGTGCAGAAGGGAGAGATCCTGAATTAGATGAGAATATTGGAACAGAATCCGAGCTCTTTATCACAATTAATATTCAAAGTAGAGGTAAGGAAAGAAGTAGGGTGGTAAATTTTAGGTAGTTGCATGAGAGATAAAATGAAACCGTTACTAGAACCGCTATAACTCCTTTCCATCATGTGTCCTGGGTAATGCTGGCAGATTTCAGGCTTGTGGATCTTGCTGTTAGTGAAGACTTTTAAGCCCAATTCCTAGTAAACAAAGAGAAAGAAAAACAACAAATATGCTAACATGCTTTAAAAAAAAATTATGTTAATATGTAAAGAATAGATGTACTTTAATTTAGTATCAATCCAAATAACAAAGGCTTGTATATAAATGTCAGATAGACTGTTTCAGCAAGATTTTGAGACTTTATCATGCTACTCTCATCCTTAGGCTGAATTCTGACATGGTCGGATAGAAAGCTATGACCTTGGGGGATAGCTGCCTAGGTAAAAAAAAAAAAAAAAATTTGTGAAAAGCATTGGACTGAGTCTACCCAGGAAGTCTTTTGTAGGACATTATTGCTATCATGTGACTGCCTAGGTGTAAAGGCTTCTTTTTCAGGTTTCCATAGCTGGACTCAGATCCAATGGAAAAATCTGCTATTTCGCACTGACAGAGTGTTTTAGTGCCTACAGGATTCCTGATGTAGGTCAAAAAAAAAAAAAAAGTTAAAAAAAAAATATGTGAAAAGCATTGGACTGAAGGTACCCAGGAAGTCTTTTTTAGGACTCTTTAGATGGGTATAAGTGAGTCTGTGGGTTACCAAAGTAACTGACACTTTATTAAAGATCTATCTACATCAGGTAGAGTGAGAACCTGCATGACCGAGGAAGAGTTTCTAATATTATGGCATCAGAGATCACTTCTCAGGACTGTTTCTTTCCTTGGACCTTACTCACAGGTATTCCTATTAGCACTGAGAAGCAGGGAAGCACTCAGATACCAATGATGGGCCACATAGATACAGGGGCTGAACCTGGTTATTTTCTTGCATACAAAAGTGGGCAAATTCATAGCAAATCTTATTAATAAGTCCTTCAGGACAGGTAGCAAAAAGAGAGAAGACTGAATTCCAAAGAAAAAGAAAGGCTATCACTTACCTTGAGAATGTCATAGGCATCACCTTCACCATCAGGAGAAATGGGTATGTAGACAAATCCATTTAATAAAATGTTGTCAAGTGACACACAAGGTTTCACTTTGTCTTCTTCCAGGTAATAGCCCTTGAAGGTATAACCTCGGGCTTCCTTCAGTGGAAGAAGATCATAAACCTGGGGAAATGAGAACAACCAATGCAAAATGTGGCAGATCAGCACTTTATGAGGACACAGACACTACCTAGCAATCTGTTGATAAAAATGGGCATCTAAAAACACATGTAATGAGTGCAACTATAAAAATACACAACTCCATGTCTGCAGTGGTGTTAATAGGTACCTGATTTGTTCTTCTACTTGCTTATTATCAAAAAGAGCTTACGGAGCTGGGAGAGAGCTCATCTTCAGGCTTCATAAGGAGAACACTCTTGTCCACAGAACGGAGGGCACACAGGGACCTTGGTGAGGTGCGGAGTTGCAAGCGTGTATTGGAGGCAGGAAGACCTTCCTTGGGTACAAAACTCAATTTGACCTGCAACCCCAACAGGAAATTAAAGCAGCCACTTCTCCAGACATTGTTACATGCTACTATACTGAAGCACGTAGCCTCGTGAACTGAGATCTGCTGGTGCCTTGCACCTAATTTATAAATTAGGAGAGCTCTCCTAATTTGTAATTTTTTTTTCACCAATGTGACTGATAATGACCAGCAATTCTCTTTCTTGTTCTGTCTTGCTTCAGGTTTTGTAGTTACGGCTTTGTAACTTATCACACAGACAGAATCACAGACTGCTAGGGGTCAGAAGGGACTTCTGAAGATCATCTAGTCCATCCCTCCTGCTAAAGCATTCTTGCATTGTGAATAGGTGGTGAAACCCACAACTTATTCTAGAGTTTCAGTCACTAATTCTTAGTCAACATCTGCTCAGCCCATTTCACGAACCCATTGTGAATCTTTTCTCCATTCTGGAACTTAGTGCCAAACTACTGGCAACAAGGAAAGCATGGGTTACATAAATATTGGCTTATACTTACTTTATTGGGGAGGCAATTTTCAATGTGGAAATCTGCTGAACTGGCAATGACTTCCCCACTGGGTAAAGTGGCATACACAAGCATCCGGGCCAGGGGAGCAATGGCTGCCTCAACAGGGAAGATCAACTGAAATGTCCCATAAGCTAACAAAGAGGGGAAAAACAGAGTAAGCAACACACATGAAATTCCAGTATATGCATTTGTCTCCCCCAAATAAAAAAATCAAGTTCACTCATGCTGAACATTTTTAGTTTATCAGGGCAGGAACACTGATATATAACTGAAGTCTATGGCTGTGATTGAAGACACCTGTATTCAAACATTGAGTGTGTGGGAGACAAATGAGATGGTGGGCCTCAGTGTGCCTTCTAGATTCTCCTCAGTTAACATCTGACAATTTCCTGATGTTCCAAACCCCTTCTTTTCCTCCTCAAATTTCAGGATTTCTACCATCTACAAAAAATAATGAGGGGAAAACCAGAAATGAGGGGCTGTTGTAATGGCTGGCAGCAGTTAAAGTTTGCAGAACAGCTGGGAGAGTAACTTTGCCAAGTCACTTCTAAGCAAGCATTTAGCTGGGAGCACCAAATTATTGCTCCAACCACGGCGGAAAATGCCCCTCTACGTTGAAAAAACTTTCTAGTTGGGCCTGAGCTTCATCTCACTATCTGGACAACGTGATAGAACGTGTCTTGCTATGAACCAGGATGTTAGTTCAGTCTAGTAGCTTGTAGCTACTAGTAATTTGTGCTGCTAGTGAGGATGCAGATGTTTCTATGCATATATGGCACCCAAGATCTTTTACTTGTATGTACTGTTCATTTCCCTGTGCTGGTTTGAGGCTAATTGGAATATTTTAATAGAGAAAATTATATTATGGGCCGTGAAAGGAAAATGATGGTGATGTCTACTCCACTCATAGGATTGCTAAGATGTTTAAGAAAAAGTACTCAAAACANCAGTGCAGCTCCTTCTGATAGGCACCCAAAAAGTCTCCATGGTCTCATTGTTGAAATGCTTTCAAACATTCATCGCAGTCAGTCTGTTACTGGAATATGTAATTCATGGATATTTATATAAATAAAGTTAAAGAATTGGTTAGAATATTGGGAAGTGTGTATCTGCATGCTTACAAAGGAGAATTGATACCAAAAAAACTAAGCAAAGTGAGAGAGAGACAGAAAGGAGGCTCCTTTCTTTGTTGCTCATTGTACAGGGTGGAGAGGTTGGGAGAAAGTGATAGGTTTATAAAAGAAATACCAAATCATAATGCCTTTTCATTGCTGAATTGTCTAAAAACTTCTGTTCAGCAAAATAATGCCTTACAGAACTCACAGAAAACAAAAGTAATCCAAGCCATTTCACTTTAAAAGATCTAATTCTTTAAAAAATACATTTAAAGTCAAACACTGAGTACTTGAATTGAGATAATTTCTCTCTCTACACACACACACACACACACACACTTCCCACCTCCAAATTATCATCAGAGATGCTCTGCTCACCATTTCCAGGAGTTATTGTCAGATTATAGGTGTTTGCTAATGCAATGCCTCCCTTGGCCATCACCTGTGTGACAGAGAAATCTTCCTGTAATTGTTGTTGCTGATGTTGAAGGGAAGGAGAATGAATGTCCATTATATTAACCGTGGTGTGTGGGCATGAATGGCACGGCCAACGGTTAGCAAAATGAAGAAGATATTAAGCAAGTGACAGACTGGTATTTATTGTGTCTTTGGAGGCAGAGATACTCGCTTCAAGGATGACAAACACTTTCCTATTGGTCTGGCTTCCCTTTTCTACATATTGCACATATAGATCATAGAATCATTGTGGTTGGAAAAGACCTCTAAGATGATCAAGTCACACCTTCAACCACTGTACCCACTAAACTATGTCCCAAAGTGCCATATCTACACTTTTAAAAAATACCTCAAAGAATAGCAACTCTACCACCAATCTTGTCAGCCTGTTCCTATGCCTGGCCACTCTTTCAGTATTTTAATTTCTCCTAATATCTAATCCAAGCCTTCTCTGGCACCACTTGAAGCCATTTCCTCTCATCTAACCACTATTTACTTCAGAGAAGAGACTCCCACCTCACTATAGGCTCAAAAACTTTGCTTCTGAGCGCACATGAGTTTGTGATTCATATGCACATTTCTAACAACTTGGAAGAGATTGAGGATCAGAGGTCTCCTCATTCCACTCTCAGTTAAACAGTGAAACGATATGGACAAAAAAAATAATTTGATTTAGTTTTGCAACTCACAAAGGATTGAAATGAAAAGTACAGGCTGTAAATAACAAGAGCTTTCACAGACTACTGGGATAAATGGGAGTCTTGGGTTCAATTTATTTTCTTGAAAGTAACCACAGAGATATCTCTATCACAGCTTTCTATTTCCTTCTTCATAAACTCAGTCCAAGTTTTCCCCTGATACTCTGTCCGGACCATCAGGAGTGTCTGTTCACTAGCTCTCCAAGGCTTCTCTCATCTCTTCTGCTAGTGTTGTTAAATAACATAACCAGAAAAATAAATTTAAGAAGAAAAAAGTCCTGCTTGAAGTGAAACTGATAGGTCATTGTTTGACCATAGCTCAATTAGCCCTCTGTCACCCAAGACATAGTTCTGAATATAGTCTGTTCCAGTGGCTATTGTCAGATCATTGCCTGTTATGTGATCTAAGCTCTAATCTTTTGGGGATTTTCTAGTACTGTAGTTAGAGGCACTAGTTTAGTTTCAGTGGTCAGATGACAACTAAAGGACAAAACTCAATGGAATCATAGAGTCATTTTGGCTGGAAAAGAC
>VWYK01107790.1:836-22455 GCA_013399775.1 Semnornis frantzii
TTGGAGGCACAGCAGTACTTACAACTGGGTATGGAAAACCACAACCAGCACGGAAAAGCCCACGCCCACGGCGACTCCGTAGGGAAGGCTCAGGAAGAAAGCAGACAGGAAGCTCACCAGCCAGACCAGCTGCAGGAAGAAGAAGAGCAGAGGACATCATTTTCATGGAATCATACAGTTGTTTTGGTTGGAAAAGCCTCCTGAGATCTTTGAGTCCAAGCAATGACCCAACACCTCTGTGCCCACTAAAGCGTGCCCCCGAGTGCCATGGCCACAGGTGTCTTGAACACCTCCAGGGATGGGGACTCCACCACCTCCCTGGGCAGCCTGTGCCAGTGCCTGACCACTTTTGCACCAAAGGAATTGTTGCTGATATCCAACCTAGAGGCCATGGCACAATTTCAGGCCATCTCCTCTCATTGTATTACTTAATACAATCCCCACCTCACTCCAACCTCCTTCCAGGGAGCTGTAGAGAGCAAGGAGGTCTTCCCTTGTTCTGGTTGGAAAAGATCTCTTAAATCCAATCCAACCCAACAGCACCATGGCCTCTAAGCCATGTCCCCAAGGGCCATGTCTACACATTTTTTAACACCTCCAGGGATGGGGACTCCACCACCTCCCTGGGCAGCCTGTGCCAATCTCTGACCACTCCTCCAGCAAAGAAATCTTTCCTCATCTCCAATCTGAACCTCCCCTGGTGCAGCTCGAGGCCATTTCCTGTCACTCTATCACTTGTTACCAGGGAGCAGAGCCCAATCCCACCTCACTCCTGCCTCCTTTCAGGGAGCTGTAGAGAGCAATGAGGTCTTCCCTCAACCTCCTCTTCTCTAGACTCAACAACCCCCAGCTCCCTCAGCTGCTCCTCCCTCAGCCTCGTTCTCCAGACCCTTCCCCAGCTTTGGTGCCCTTCTCTGGATGAGGCTCCAGCCCCTCAATGTCCTTCTTGGAGTGAGACTCCCAAAACTGAACCCAATATTTTACTGTACCACAGGCTCAAGAATGGTGATGGGTGGAAAATGGCTCTGGTGTTCTGGATCCCAAGAACCACACAACTGAAGCTCAGGTTGCCAAAGCCTTGAATTCTGCAGCTATTCTAATGACAGTTGATTGCATATTGCCTCTGAAACAGCCCTGCTGGGAAGCTTGCCAGAAGCCTCCCTTTTTTTTTCAGCCAGACAAGCAGGCAGTGCATTTCTGCACAGCTGCATGAACAACCTGCACCATCCTTCAGCCCCCAAACCATTCATCAGCCTACCTAGTCAAGAAAAGATTCCTGCAGACCAGACCATCTGCTGCTCAGTGACTGCTCCCAGCCCCAAGAAACCTCCTGGTCTCACTCAGGGCATTTCAGGAGGCAGCTATCTAGAAATGACCTGAACACAGAGCAGATTTGATGACCAAGACCTGCTCCACCTCTCAGCTCAGTGCTCTGTCTCTTGTCATTTTTATTTGGCAGCACTCAAGCAGCTGTCTGCATACAAAGTGTGTGTGTGGGAGATTTAGACTGGAGGTTAGGAACAAATTCTTTGGAGTGAAGGTGGAGAGGCACTGGAATAGGTTGCCCATGGAGATTGGGGATGCTGCCTTCCTGGAGGTGTTCAAGGTCAGGTTGGATGAGGCCTTGAGCAACCTGGGCTGGTGGGAAGTGTCTCTGCCCATGGCAGAGGGGTTGGAACTGGGTGATCTCTTTCCACCTAAGCCATTCTGTGATTTTATGATACCCTCTGAGGATCATTATCAGGTCAGGATATTATTATAATCCCATTCTCAAGACTGATAAAACCTAACTTAGACCTCAGGCAACATCAGAGTGACTCTGATGGCTTCAGCACCTTCATTTTTGTGCCTTTTGTGGGTGAATGGTTAAGTGAGGGCTGCCCCCCATGCAGGCTGTATCTGTGGTGTGATCCCTGCCACTGACACACAGCCAGAGTTGGGGAAGCCAGCACCCATGGTCTGACATCACCCAGAGACAGTGTTCCCCCATTTTGGGGCAGGACACTGAATCTGGTTCAAATTCCAAAGAGATTAAGGTCAGGGGAATGCAGCTCACTCCCCTTGGCATCTGCTCAGTCCCCACACTCTGCACCTCTGGGCTCCACATGGTTGCTGGCACCACAAGGTCTGTTGCAGCAGCTCCATGGAGACACAGCCCAGCTGGGGCAGTGGGGCTGGCTGTGACAGGTGATGCACATGGGGCACACCAAAGAGGCTTCTGACAGCTGTTTGACACATCTGGCAGAGGCAACACTGGCAGGGTGTTCTTCAGACAACACTTTGCAGCTCTGCTCTGTTTACCACCCACTCAGGGGTCAGCCCAGACTATGGGCTAGGGACTGTGGAGTCCATCAGGCTACCCTCATGTGAACTCCCAGAGCTGAGCAAGACCTTTCAGCTAACCTACAAGGCAGAGCTCCTTCAGAGAGGTGCTTACATTGCCACAGAAGATTCCTGAGAGGGAATCCCACCTCCCCATCAGCAGCATTCCCACCCTGCCAGTCCTTGCCTGCATAACCATGTCAGCTCAGACCTCACACATCTCTGGTCCTCTCAGTCTGCTGGGCTCACCCCTAAGCATGGACCACTCTTCTGTAGCTGATGCCCTATGCTGGAGTGTGCCATCATGTCAGGATCCTCTAACCCATCTCTTCTCCAGCACCTCTCAGAACAGACCCTAGGGCAGCCTGCCAGTACCTGAAAGGGGCTACAAGAGAGCTGGGGAGGGACTTTTGACAAGGGCTTGTAGTGACAGGACAAGAGGAAATGAACTGAAGCTTGAGGAGGACAGATTGGGACTGGATATTGGGAAGGAATTCTTTCCAGTGAGGATGGGGAGGCACACAGCTGAATTGAAGCTTGAGGAGGGCAGATTGAGACTGGATATTGGGAAGGAATTCTTTCCAGTGGGGATGGGGAGGCACTGGCACAGCTGAACTGACGCTTGAGGAGGACAGATTGAGACTGGATTTTAGGAAGAAATTCTTTCCAGTGAGGGTGGGGAGGCACAAAACTGAATTGAAGCTTGAGGAGGACAGATTGAAAGTGGATATTGGGAAGAAATTCTTTCCAGTGAGGATGGGGAGGCACTGGCACAGTTGAATAGAAGCTTGAGGAGGACAGATTGGGACTGGATATTGGGAAGAAATTCTTTCCAGTGAGGATGGGGAGGCACTGGCACAGGTTGCCTGAGGAGGCTGTGGATGCCCCCTCCCCAGAGGTGTTCAGGGCCAGGTTGAGTCTTTAAGCAACCTGGGCTGGGGTGAGGTGTCCCTTCCTGTGGCAGGGGAATAGAACTGAGTGACCTTTAAGTCCCTTTCCAACCCAAACCATCCTCTGAGCCCATTTCAGGGAAGCTCAGCACGACTCATGCCAGCCCCTCCGGCCTCGTGGTCCCTCCGCTGAGGTCAGGCCCCGAGACCTGACAGGATATTGGCTGCGTGTCCACACACACAGCACACAGCACTCAGCCGTGGGAGCCCTGTTCAAACACTGTCTTTTTATGTCAGACATTTCCAAATTCCGTTCTCACTCCCCCACACCCCCTGCCTGGGTTTATACATCAACCAGTGCCTGGAGTCCTTATCGCTCCGAAGGGCTCTCCTCACCCTGGAGGGCTATTGTGTGAGTTTTGAAGTCATGACTCCCAGATATTGAGCAGGGCCGGTTTGGCTAGTTCTGGGCAAACAGGCTCCCACCGTTTGATTGGCATTTAAACAGAGCAGGTAATAGTTCAGACCTCTCTGATATGTGCACCGAGCACGAGGGTGCTCAGCTGGGCAGGACGAGCTCTGCCGCTGCCGCGCAGGGTTTCGTGTGGAGCTCTTCGGCCTGGAGAAGAGAAGGCTGCAGGGAGACTTTAGAGCTGCATGTTTGATGTCTGAAGGGGACCTACAGGAAGGTTGGAAAGGGACTGTTTAGAAGGGCCTGTGCTGATAGGATGAGGGGTGATGGTTTGAAACTGGAGCATGGAACAGCAACTTCTTCGCAATGAGAGTGGGAAAATGCTGGGACAGGTTGCTCAGAGAGGTGGTTGAGGTCCCATCCCTGGACACATTCAAAATCAGACTTGGTGTGGTCCTGGGCAGCCTCCTCTATTGGATGTGTCCCTGCTGACTTGCAGAGAGGTTGGACAAGATGAGCTTTGAGGGTCCCTTCCAACATTGCAATCTGTGAATGTGTGAGTTGGAAGAAGAACCACACCAGGAGAGGGAAAGCTACCTCCTGCTGGCCACTCAAACCACCTTCCTGTCCCCAGATGCCTGCTGGGGCTCCACACAGCTCACCCTGCTCTGCCTCGCACAGCCATGGGCTGAGCTGGCAGCAGAAGGTGGGCAGATGCCTCCCACCCATCCCCAGGCACTCACACAGTCCAGCTTGCTCTTCTTCCACAGGTAGAAGGGATCAGCCAGCTGCTTGAGGGAGTTTTTCAGGTTCACTGCAATGAGGGCTCCCAGGACAGACTGTGGAGGAGAGAGGATGGGATGAGGACATGCCAGATTTTGCAGGAGATGCTGCCTGCAGTCTCTGCCTTCCTTGCTCCAGATGCCACCAGGGAACAGCAAAGGATGATCCAGGGAGGTTCTTCTCCCCCTCTACTCTGCCCTACTGAGACCTCATCTTGAGTACTGCCTTCAGGTTTGGGCTCCCCAGTTGAAGAGGGACAGGGATCTGCTGGAGAGGGTCCAGAGGAGGGCTAAGAGGATGCTGAGGGGACTGAGCACTGCCTGGTGAGGAGAGGCTGAGGGACCTGGGGCTACTTAGTCTGGAGAGGAGAAGACTGAGAGGGGATTGAATCAATGTTTATAACTCTCTGAGGGCTGGGGGTCAGGAGGGGGGGGACAGGCTCTGCTCACTGCTGCCTGGGATAGGCCAAGGAGCAATGGATGGAAGCTGCAGCACAGGAGGTTCCAGCTCAACACAAGGGGAAACTTCTTGCCTGGAAGGGTCCCAGAGCCCTGGCACAGGCTGCCCAGAGAGGTTGTGGAGTCTCCTTCTGTGGAGCCTTTGCAGGCCTGTCTGGATGTGTTCTGTGTGCCCTGAGCTGCATTGTCTGGTCCTGCTGTGGCAGGGGGCTTGGACTGGGTGAGCTCTTTGGGTCCCTTCCAACCCCTGACATCCTGTGAGCCTGCAATGATGCTCACAGAGATCTCACTTGGATCTGAGCATAATAATTTAGCCTGTTCTTGCTCCCAGAGACTGAGTGCAGACAGGACCCCAGGCCAGGAACAAACTGTGCTGGGCAGCAGTTTGCATCAGGGTTTTTTGGATCAGGACTCTGCCTTCCCTTGGGTGTGTGGAGTGTGATGCAACGGCAGTGCTGTTTGCACAGATGTTTGTCTTACCTTTGGAAGAGGTTCGAGGTAGATCCCCAGAGCCAGCATGGTCACCATAACCACCAAGGCCACAAAGAAACTTGCCACCTACAGCAAAAGAATGAAATCACCTCAGCAAACAGGCAGGGTCTTCCCAAGCCCCCTCTGGGTCTTTTCCTCTCCTGCTTTTTCAGCCATCAGCACAATTGGTCGCTGTGGTGTTTGGTGTCAGCTGTGATTTGGACTTGGTGATCCTTGGGGGTCCCTTCCAACCTCTCAAGTTCTGTGATTTTGCAGATCTCACAGAGAACCCCAAAATTCCCTCAGGTGGCAGCTCTGCTCAGTTGGAGAAGCCAGACTGGGAATGCAGATTTACATCTGTGAGCAACCCAAAGAACCCTCTGGGTACCCAAACGGGTTTGGGAAGGGAGGAAATTCTGCTTTAATAGGAGCAGTGTGAAGCTCTCTGTGGAGCTTCTCCAGAGCTGGCAGCATGCAGCAGCTGCAGAGCTTTGTGGTCAAGGAGGGTCAGGTAGAGAAGAGAGGAAGAGAAGGCACTAACTTGTGATTTCCCTCCTGCCCCATCAACAGCAAGAGTGACGGAGAGAGCACAGCAGATCACATGGATTTTGAAGAAGGATCCAAAGAAGTTGCTGCAGCCCAGGGCCAGCATTTCCTGTGGAGATGGAGGAACATGGCCATCAGAGAGGGCAGCTGCCAGTCCTGCCCTGCCAGCCTGGGAGCTGCCAGGCAGAAAGTCAGTGCCTGAGGCTGAGCTTTGTGTGACCAGGGAAGGGATCTAAGCTCCCTGCAGTGTGTCCCAGACCCCTTGCTTCCAGTAAGAGCTGGGATGGGCTCTGGCACACCAGGGAAACCTGGAATCACAATTCCACATAAACACATTGTCATCTGTTGACACACTGAGGGCAGGGCTTCACCTGGTATGTGTGGCTGTTATTGAAAGCTGCCACTGTGCCAGTGATGATGAAATAGGCTTATTTAATCTCCTGCCTCTCACAGTAGCCAGGTGACACACCAGGAATCCAGGTCTTTCTCTGCTCAGTGAGAAGTTCCTGTGCCTCGTTATGCTCCAGCAACCTGCAGAAATGCTCCCTGTGTCAGGTCTGGAGGTCGAGCAGAGCAGAGAGCTCAGCCTAAGGCTTGCTTCTCTTTTTGCAGATCTTCTCCAGACCACAGGAGATGGCTCTACCATGTCCTTTCCACCCCCACAGGGCAAGCTGCCACCTGAGCCTGCACACATGGGAGCAGCAGGGCTGTTTTGAGCAGAGCACATTTGAAAGCTCTGTGTTTTACAGTGAGGGTGTTGGAGCAGGCTGCCCAGAGAGGTTGTGCAGTCTCCTTCTCTGGAGGCTTTCAAAACACACCTGGATGTGTTCCTGAGTGGCCTGCCCTAGGTGATCCTACTCTGGCAGGGAGGTTTGCCTTGATAATCTCTGGAGGTCCCTCACAACCCCTAATGCTCTGTGATTCTGTGGGTCCTGCAGGGAGCTTTTCCTTTCATGCCTGGGAGCAAGGGGAACTGTCCTTGGCTGTGTCCTCCCAGTCCAAGCATTACCTGGTTGGGGTCCACATCATAGCCATGCTTGGCTGCCAGTGTTCTCCCCATGGCCAAGTTGATGACGTAGCTCACGATGGCGAGTGAGAAAGCTGTGCCAATCATGTCCTTCCACTTGCTCACCAGGGGCAGGGTGGGTGCTGGGAACCTGCACTCAGAGAAGAGGTGAGGAGCAGCTGTGACAGCAGTGTCTGGATGCTGGAGAGGTGGGTGAGAAACTCGTGTGTTGAGGAATGACATAATCCTGGGCAGCACTGTGGGCAGCTTGAGTGGTGGCAGTTGTGCAACAGGGCGCAGCAGCATCAGCGCTGCACAGCAACCCTGGAAGGGGACTGTCATGCAGCAGGGAAGAGTGAGGTGTTCTCCAGGGAGGAAGAAGGAAGGAAAATGATCTGGAAGCTGAGTCAGACCTGCTCATGCACTTACCCCATGCTGATCTTTCCAACCACTGGCATGCCATACTCCTCAGGCATGTTGAAGCTGCCAGAGATCGCGGTGGCGACGATCACCTGGAAGTGCAGAAAGGAAGAGCAGGGAACTAAGAGAGCCTGAGCTCTCTTGGGAGGACTGAGCCTGATGGGCTTCTGGGGCTGACAGTGGCAATTAGCATCACATTTGGGCTAAGGAAAGGAGAGGACCTCCCCACCAAGAGTTTGCTCCTCATCTTGAGCATCACCAGGATGCAGGTACAGGGCATCAGAGGTACCATAGAATGGGTTTGGTTGGAAAAGACCTCTGAGGTGGAGTCCAACCACTGTACCCTCCATGAGGATGACTCAATTTCTGGCCCCAAGTCATGTGCCCCGTTCACTGTGTAGGTGCTCTACGTGATGAGCCCTCTGTGAGCAGAAGTGGGAGTCCCAGGGCTGAGAGGTGAGGGTAGAAAGTGTCTCCTGGAGGGTCTGAGGGACAGCTGGTGCAGCACTTACAATGATGATCTCCATGGGGATGGGCATCCGGATCTTTTTCATGTACTTTAAGTTGAGCTCCTTGACAATCATCAGGAGCACAGCACTGACCAAGGCATAGACCAAGGAGGCCACGTTGGTTTGGGGCAGACCTTTACAAATATCAATGAATGTCTAAAGGGAAGAGAAAAGGAGAAGGTGTCATGGGGAACCAGAGATAATCATGTGGACAGCACAATGGAGGACATTTGTTACCACAGTCAGCTGCAGTCACCCTGAGATGTGACAAGGGTGAGAAAAATGCTAGAACCCCACTGCTGAGAGACCAGCAACTGGCCTTGGGTTTGTGCTGTCTGGTTAGATGCAGTCCTGGCTGTATCAAGGGTGATGCATCTGCATCTGTGGGTGATGCAGGAAAGGCCAGGGATGGGCAGGCCTGCTCACAGCAAGAGTTTCTCTTGCTAACCATTGTGCAAGGCTCCTGCAGTAAAGCAGCACAGTTCATGCTCTCCCCAGATCCCAGCCCCATTTCCCTATCTCTGATTAGAAGCTGGCAGAGGAGAGCCCAGCTGATGCTGTGCAGAGAACGGAAGGGCAGCAGCAAGGGTGTGCTGGGCTGGGGGTGGCGCAGACGGCAGCATGCCCCATCCCTCCTCCCTTCCCTTCTCTCCAAGCCCCCTTTGGAGGGGGGCTCGCAGGGATGGCAGTGGTCACTGGGGGGGGAGGAGGTGCAGGGAAGGTCCCTGTCCAGAGCCCCCACTTACATAGACGATAGCTAAGGGCCCGGTGTAAGATGGGACTGTCAAGCCGAAGACGTACTTGAGCACGGAGATGAGGATCTGCAGCCCTGCTGCTGTCATGAAGCCCCTGATGAAAGACTCTGAGAGGTAGATAGCAACAAAGCCAAACTGCACGAATCCCAGGCACAGCTAGAGGAGGACAGACAAGGTGTTGTTAGAGGCATGCCAGCCTGCCAGGGCAAGGTGCAGAGCCCAAATGTGCCCATGTTGGGCAGGTTGCTCCTCTGGGAGAAGATGCACCCCTCCCATGCAGCCATGGCAAGGGCTGGGCTGAGCTGGCTGTGCCAGAGCAGGGCTAGGGAAGGAGTGCTGCAGACTGTCTGGCTGTCATCCTGCTGGCTTCACCCTCAGCTAGTCACAGAATCATAGAACTGGTGAGGTTGGAAGAGACCTTTGAGATCATCCAGTCCAGCTGCTCGCCTGGAGCTCACAATCCCACCAGTGATTGGTTCAGAGAGTTTGACATCGAGCCTGCAGCTGGGGTGGGAGCCCACCCAAAGCTTCTGTGCCAAGGCACCACCCACTCAGAAGTGGGACCTCTTCTAGCATCCACTGCTAGACCATCTCTGGCTGACTCCACGTGGCCAGAGCACAAAGCAGAGGTGGCATGCAACAAGTCCTTACTTGTATGATGGCTGTCAGGCAGGCTAAGGTGGCAGAGATCTCCAGCCTGGCAGCCTCCATGGCTGTGGTGTTGATGCTGGTCTCGTTGGTGCTGTGGTTGAAGTACTGGAAGTCTGACTCTGGAGCCAGCTCATTGCAGACGTTGCCAACAATAATGCTGATGACTGCAAAAGTCCCTGCAGCACAAGGCAGTGATGTCAGTAGGTCTCTCTAGAGAGCATCTTGACCTGGCAGCCCCAGAGGTGACCAAGTCACCCAGCCCAGCACTGCAGCCAGCCCTGTGGCAAGAGGTGGCAGCAGTTCACTGGGGTGAGATCCTGCTCTGCAGCCACAATCAAGGATCCCATAAACCCCTGATGGACCAGACCTGCCCAAACATCTCTGTTCTGGGGCACACTGAGTGTTCCCAGATGGTATTTAACTGCCTCATGCAGACAAATATGCTGCAGATGCTGAAGGGGCTGGAGCAGTGCCCTGTGAGGAGAGGCTGAGGGATCTGGGGCTGTTTGGTCTGCTGAAGAGAAGACTTAGAGGGGACCTATCAATGTTTATAAATATCTGAGGGCTGGGGGTCAAGAGGAAGGGGACAGACTCTTCTCAGTTTGTGCCCTGTGACAGGACAAGGGGTAATGGATGTAAACTACAGCACAGGAGGTTCCACCTCAACATGAGGAAGAACTTCCGTGCTGGCAGTGTCACAGAGCACTGGAACAGGCTGCCCAGAGAGGTTGTGAGACTTGCAAGACCCATCTGGGTGTGTTCCTGTGCAACCTGAGCTATATTCTATGTATTCTATGGTCCTGCTCTGGCAGGGGGGTTGGACTTGATGACCTCTTTGAGTCCCTCCTAACACCCTGTGATCCTATGATCCTGTGGCTCTTACCTGGGACCATCTGATGGATCCCACCAAGGAAGAGATATGTCACCAGGGGGAAGAAAGAGGAGTAGAGCCCATTGACAGGGGGCAGATTGGCCAGCAGTGCAAAGGCCATCCCTGGAAAACACAAGGGAAATAAGCAGGTCACCCAGGTCCATGCAGCTGGTGTCAGCCCCATGCCCTCCTCACACTCACATCAGCTCCCAGAAGGAGCTGCAGACAGCTCAGGGCTGCTTTTCCTGGGTAGGATTGCCCAAAGAGGGCAGGGAAGAGCACCACAGAGAAATACAGGGACAGCCAGGTTGGAGGTAGAGACTGGGCTGAACTGGACTATCATCTACAGGCCTCTACTGGCAAAGTTGTCTTGGTGACCTCCAAAGTGATCGTGACTCACCTTGTGGCACTTGGATCGTCCCTGCACTGAGCCCACCGAGGACATCAGGCAGAATGTAGTCCTTAATTTTGTACTTGGGAAGCCACACAAGGATTGGGAACAGGCTAAAGAGGGTGAGCTTGGCTCTGGAAGCTGAACATCTGGAGGAGATGCAAAACAGAATTCAAAGTAAGTCAAGAGAGAAGGAAGGAAGAGGGCTGGGAAGAGAGCGGGTGAAGGATCAAGGAAGGATCTTCCTGGGAATGGCTCAGCCTTTCTCCCACACCAAATCCTCATCCCACTATTTGGTGCTCAGCCCTTCCCAGTGAGTGCAAGGCTCTGGGCATGCCATGGAATATTGTGAGGATCTTCCTGAGGTACCCAATGCCACAGATGGAAGGAGAACCTGCAGAGAGCGAAGGACTCAGCTCCCCAACATCTTGATACCCTTCAGATAGGGAACAGGTGAGCAGCAGGGAGGAGACACAGCTCAGAGATCCACAGGGCAGCTGCACAGAGCCAAAGAAGAACTTTTTCAGGTGCTTGGTCGAGGACCCCAAGTGTGTCTAAAAGAAGGAGGTTGCCTCTAGGTTGACACATGGAATAGCTCACATCTCTGCCTGCTAATATCTTCTTTTCCCCATGTGGCTGCTGCCCTTTTCCAGGGAATGAAGCTCAATCCCCAAGGCACTGATAAGCAGGGTTATTAAGAAGGTCAGTAATAATTTTAATCAGCAAGCTGATAAAAGGAAATCCCAGCTGAAAAGCTTAAAGCAACAATCCACATCCCCACACATACATCACCAATTCTACTTTTCCTTTTTCTTTTTTTTATTTTCACTCTTAATAAAACCTTGGAAATCACAAAGCTCCTCAAATCCCAGATCCCTGCTCCGCTCTTCCACTCCTTTGCCTCACAGCCTGGCAGCAGAAGCAGAAGAAGAAAGAAGAAGAGCAACTTGCTTGAGTGCAGCTTGCATTCAGCTGTGCTTTCCATCCATCAAAGCCCTGAAATGATCCCCCAAGGTTGCCCAAAAGAAACTAAACCTCCCCGAGATAAAAAATGGGAACTGGACAGAATCACACAACTGAAGCATCGGAATCGTTTGGGTTGGAAAAGACCTTTTGAGATCATTAAATCCAACCAGGTCTGAAAGGCATCTTTAACATCAGACCCAATCTAGTTGGCACCTGCCCTCACCTCTGGTTTCCTGCATTACCTGAGATGGTTTTTCAGCTTCTCCCCAACGGGGTAAGTTCTGCTTTTCTTCTCAAACTCCTCGTCGAAGAGGCTGACCGAGTACGCGGGACGCTCGACGACATAGCGAGGCCTGGCGTGGCTCATCTCTGGGTCATTGAAAAGTTTTCCCAGGGAGGGGAAAAAATAATAATAATATTTAAAAAAAAAAAAAAATTTAAAAAATAAGAAATTAAAGGCAAGCCAAGAATGTAGCTGGAGCTGGCTCCACCTGCCCTATAACAGACTGGACACCTCCAGCGTCTGGGAGCCCTCCCCGATCATCTCCACCCTAAATAGTTTCCCCGTGGCGCAGAGGCAGGTCCTGGGAGTGGCTTCTCCCAGCACCAGGGGCTGCTGCTGCCTGGCACATGGAGCTTCCCCAGTTATTTTGGGGTGATGCTAACGAACCATGCCATGTGAAGGGGACCCGAGTGCCTCCCCAGATTGTCTGGCAGATGAGCAGGGATGGTAAGCAGAGCTCTGCCTCTGACTTGCCTTTTTGCCTGGGGCAAGTCACTTGACCTTTCTTGTGCCTCAGTTTCACCATCTGCCAGTGGGGTTGGTGAGACTTGGCAATGCTGGGCAGCTCTGACACATTTTGCAGTGGTAGATACTGGCAGCGAGGTTGAAAGTTGTTTCCATGTTCAGCCCTGGAGAAGAGAAGGCTCCAGGGAAATCTTAGAGGTGCATTTCAATATCTGAAGGAGGTCTGCAGGAAGGGTGGGGAGGGACTGCTTAGAAGGGCTTGGTGTGACAGGATGAGGGGCAATGGTTTGAAACTGGAGCAAGGGAGATTTAGGTTGGGCATCAGGAGGAAGTTCTGCACAATGAGAGTGGTGAAACACTGGAACAGGTTGCCCAGGGATGTGGTTGAAACCTCATCTGTGGAGACATTCAAGATCAGACTTGGTGTGGCCCTGGGCAGCCTGAACTAGCTGGAGGTGTCCCTGCTGCCTGCAGGGAGGTTGGACAAGATGAGTTTTGAGGGTCCCTTCTAGCCTGATGCAATCAGTGACTCTGTGTTCCTGCTGCACTCTGGCATTCTGCAGCCTCCCTATTCCTCACTCTCCACGAGAGGCTGTGGATGAATCCTGGGTCTGTTCTAGGAAGTGATGTGCAGAAAGATAACTGTTGGCAATTCATTTCAGTGATGAAGATGCTGAAACATCTGGATGGACTCATCCTGCCTGGTGTATGGCTCTCACCAAAGAGAGATGAACTTCAGAGAACCTTTGTTTGGCTGTGCCCAGCCATGCTGGGGACAAGGGGAGAATCATTATGATCTGGAGAGGCTGGGAGTGGAGGGAGGAAGTGGTCAGATATAAAACAAGGATCTTGGTAATTATTTGTGGCATGGCATGTATCAAAATGGGTCATTGCCCAACACTGGACTAGAAGAGGGGGTGGAAAAAGCTGATGATTCAGGCAGGAGAATGTATCAAGACACAACATCCAGGCTGCTGAGAGCTTACAGAGTGATTTAAATGTCTCAGATCCTCCTCTTTCCTCTTCTGAGCCTGGCTGAAGCCACCCAGCTGTGTGGAACCAGGATGAGCAAAATGACCAATGCCAGCCCTTGCTGATAAGCAGTTAGCCTGGAGTGGGGGCTGGAGGAGATGAGTAATCTGTAGCAGAGCAGCCCAGCAGTCCAGGGCAGGAAGGAAAGGATGATGAAGGCAGCCGAAACTTTGGGGAGAATTTAGGTCAGCAGCTTCATTATGCAAATGGCAGCTAATGGGTTTAGAAAGGGAGGTCATCAGCCTCAGCTCTGCAGCCAATGCTGCAGTGACCCCAGGGGAAATGGAGCTCATTTTGCTGGGAGCCAGCTCCAGCCATGCTGTCTTTGTGGTCCCAAGCTCTGATCTGCACCCACAGTGACTCTGGGAGGGTCCCCAGCCTGTCTTTGGAGGCCAGCTGGGTGCCAGCTGCCTGTGAGAGAGGTGACATGTTCCTCATCCTGCATCACCAGGAGCTCCAGCCAGTCCCTCTGCAGGCCTCTTCACATGGCCATCCCTGCTGCTCCTTTTTGGCTACTGCCAAGCAGCAATTAGGAGCTTTACCTTTTGGAGGATTGGTGCAGCTGAGACTAAGCAGTGTCCTAGGCTCTCCCCCAGCCCCTAAGCTTGTGCCAGGAGCCCTCTTGATATTGATCATTCCCTGGTTTCCCCACATTGGTCTTGTCCCTGCCTTATAGCCTGGTTCCAGATCCCATTGCTGAGCAGGTTCCCAGTGTGCTCAGCCTTTCCTCCAGGTCCCATCCTGCATTCCCACTTCTCTCTCACCAATATTTTGTAGCTTAGGTGCAGGCTTAGCAAAGAACTTCCAGGGGCTGCTAGACCCAGCTGAGTGCCTACTGCAAGAAGTCTCTCTCAGCTCTATTTCTGATCTCCAACCCTTGCCCAGCAGCTTGCCTGCCCTCAGACAGCCTGAACCAGCCAGTTCCATCACAGCCCCTTAATGAATTTCTCCTGCTGAGAGAAAGTGGAAAAATAATAAACAAGGCAAGTGCAGAGGGGAAAATATCCCTGTGATTAAATTCCATCTTAAACAAACAGGCTCATGATGTCAGCTGCTCAGACAGAGTCAGCTTCTTGCCTTGGCTTATCACTGGCCTTGCCCTCGATCAAACAGCAGGGGAAACCTCAGAGGTTTTGGAATTAGAAGGAGCTGTGTGTGACTGCTCCCCGAACAAAAGGCAAACCCAGCTGCTCCTGGGGTTGGTGGGATAAGACCACAGCTGGCTGCAGAGCTGCTGGAAGTCAGAGAAACCAGAGAAATGAATCACAGAAAGCAGATTTTGGGTTGGGTTGGAAAGGATCTTAAAGATTGTCCAGTCCCATGGGCAGGGACACCTTCCACACCAAGGCCTCACCCAGTCTGATCTTAAACACTTCCAGACTTGGAGCCTCCACAACCTCCCTGGGCTACCTGTTCCAGTGCCTCACCACCCTCACTGTAAAGAATTTCTTCCTCATCTCCAGTCTCAATCTGCCCTCTTCCATCTCAAAGCCATTGCCCCTTGTCCTGTCAGTGCAAGCCCTAGCAAACAGTCCCTGCTCAGCTTGCTTGTAGCTGGGGCAGGATGCTGAAGCAAGGCAATGTGTGGAGAGAAAAGCAGTGACCATGAATTGCTGCATGGAAGGGATCAGGTCTTCCAGTATGGACACAGAAATATGAGGTCTGGAGGGAAGAGCTCCAAGTGCAGAGCCTTGCACTTGGTGGAGGGCTTCCTTGGAGTGTTAGAAGCCTCTCAGGAAGCCTGTGGAGGGAAGAGCTCCAAGTGCAGAGCCTTGCACTTGGTGGAGGGCTTCCTTGGAGTGTTAAAAGCCTCTCAGGAAGCCTGTGGAGGGAAGAGCTCCAAGTGCAGAGCCTTGCACTTGGTGGAAGGCTTCTTTGGAGTGTTAGAAGCCTCTCAGGAAGGTTTTGGCTAGAGTGGGTGATGCTGAGAAGTTTGGCCTCACTGCTAAGTCTGCTGAGCTTGGAGAAGCTGTGGCACACTGAGAGACATACCTGTGGTGTGGTGCTCAGAGCAAGCAACAAGTTAAGGCAGAACTGCCAAGAATATGATGCAGGTGAAAGATATCGTCCCAAAAGGTCATCAGCTACAAATCCCATCAGCTCCTACCTGCCTGATCCCTTCCCTGCCAATCCCAAAGCAGCCTGCACATGCCAAGCAGGGACCTTTTTTCCCCCAGTGTTCATCTTGCAAATGCCTTTGCTGAGCTCTTATCTCCTTCCCCTGTGCTGGTGATAGCTGTGTTTGGGAAGAGGAAAGTCACATTGAGGTTTCTGGCCAGTGTTGATAGAAGCCATTGGCATAAAGCCACTTTGCTGTGCTGTCCTAGGCATAGGAAAGGGACTTCAGCCCAAGGAGTGAGTCAAAATGCAGTGGGAGAGCAATCTGATCACTGCCTTAGGAGTGATATATGGGCCCAGACTGATCCCAGGGCAAGAGCTGGTTGTTCTGGGGATGCCTCCTGCATTTTGGGGATTGAAAATGAGTGTTCTAATGCTCCCTCCTTTGTCTGCCCCCTCTCCATGCCCCCTTCTCCTTGCACAAGGCAGTGCACATTCAGATCTTGCTGATTGCTTCTCAGCTGATGGAGTTCAGAGGTCTGGAGCCTCTGGAGCCCTGGGTGAATCTGCATTCAAAACACCTCTCTCCCAGCTCTCTTGCTCAAGAAAGGGTTATAAAAAGCAGCCCCCCCTGCCCCAGGAGACAAGGTCTGCCTGGAGAAGGCAAGCACAGGTGCAAGGGTTTGGTTGCAACACCAGGACAGGGTCTTGACTCCTGTTGCTCTCAGTCAGTGCCTTCAGCACCCTGACCACCACAGCTCCCAGCCTCCTGCCCGCAGCTCTGGCTTGCAGGTGCCATGGAAGCCCCGAGGGAATGTGGTGAAAGGCCTCAGGTCTGACAAGGTCAGGTGAGGAAGCTGCCACCTCCTGCCCTGAAACCTGTGCTGTGCTTCCTCACTGAGCCGTGGCATGGGGAAGCACTGGGCAGGTGTGGTGCCAGGATCTGATGTGCCAGATGCTATGCTGCTGGATCTGCAGGGCCAGGTGGGGCAGTGCCAGGCTCTGCAGTGCTGGGTGCTGCAGGCCCAAATGCTGCAATGTCAGATGGTGCAGTGCTGGATGCCACAGTGCCAGGCTCTGCAGTGCTGGGTGCTGCAGTCCCAAACACTGCAGTGCTGGGTGGTGTGGTGCTGGATGCCACAGTGCCAGGCTCTGCAGTGCTGGGTGCTGCAGTCCCAAACACTGCAGTGCTGGGTGGTGTGGTGCTGGATGCCACAGTGCCAGGCTCTGCAGTGCCAGATGCGGCACTGCTGGATGCCACAGTGCCAGGCTGTGTGGTGCCAGATGCTGCACTGCTGGATGCCACAGTGCCAGGCTGTGCAGTGCCAGGTGCTGCAGTGCTGGATGCCACAGTGCCAGGCTGTGCAGCGCCAGGTGCTGCAATGTTGAACATTGCAGTGCTGGATGCCACAGCGCCAGGCTGTGCAGTGCCAGATCCTGCAATGTTGAACATTGCACTGCTGGATGCCACAGCACCAGGCTGTGCAGTGCCAGATGCTGCAGTGCTGGATGCCACAGCGCCAGGCTGTGCAGTGCCAGATGCTGCAGTGCTGGATGCCACAGCACCAGGCTGTGCAGTGCCAGATGCTGCAGTGCTGGATGCCACAGCACCAGGCTGTGCAGTGCCAGGTGCTGCACTGCTGGATGCCACAGCGCCAGGCCGTGCGGTGCCAGGTGCTCCCTTAGACTGAACTCTGCCTCACCCTCTCACCACACACCCTCTTCCCTCTCCCTTTCAGGCCTCTGGTGTGAGCTGGGCTCTCAAAGCAGAGGCAGGACAGGGAGGTTTCTGCTGTCACTCAGCTCAGGTATTTCCAAAGCATTTTGTATAATTCACCTCTGCTCTCGGGCGCGGATCAGCCCAGCAGATCCACTGCTGCCCTCCTGGCTTCTCCTCTCTCTCCAGCCTCTCAGCATCAGGGACAGGCCAGCACCAAGCCTGGCTGATCACCACAGGACCCCCCCAGCATGTTCATTCCAGTTGATGTCTTCAGACTGGGCTGTTCCACTGGGCACAGCTTTCAGCTCACAGTGAAAACCGCTTTGATCCGATTTAGTTTCGTTCTACCTTTGGCTCTGAATTGCCTTGAGGCTCATCTACAACTGAAAGCAGCTTGAGGTAGTCAAGCCAGATCTATAGCCTCAAGTTCCTGGCACAAGTCTAGTAGAGAAAACTCCTTTCCTGGTGATTCAGGCAGGCTGGGGAAGAGGAAGAGGCAGAAGCAGGGAGGCAGGGGTTGTGTTCCAGGCGCTGAGCTGAATGCACACAACATTTGGCCACGGGGTTTAACTTTTTTCTTCACCTCTGCCCTTTGGAAATAGAAGAGGCTGAGGCTAGGAGGGCATCTCAAAACTATCCCATGCCCAAAACAGACTCAGCCTCAGAAAAAAAAAGTGCAATTCCAGACTCCATAAGATTCAGTCAAAACTGAGCTGTTTCGATCCACTCTCTGCCAGCAGCGCATGGAGATGAGTGGTGGGATAAAAGCCAGAGGGAAAGGAAAGGGAGAGAGGTGCTGGGAGGTGCTGACTGACCATGGCGAGGCCCAGAGGTCTGTGTGTGCCATGAGGACAGCGAGGAAACATCTCTGCTGCCCTCCAGCTCCCACCTTCCCACCTCCTTGCACCCAGCCTCCAACATCTCCCATCAGGAGCAGCCATCCCTTTCCTCCCCTCTCACCCTTTTGCCACAGAGCAACCAAGCATGACCTCAACGTTTTCTTTTTGCCCTTTTTTTCTTTTTTTATGTTGCTGTTTAGATCAAATATTTGGCCTGTGAAATAGGTGATTTCCAGAAGGCAGATGGCCCTTTTCTTGTCGGGAACGACCCAGCCCAGAGCAGGCAGTGGGCAGGAGCCCTGCTCCCGTGCTGCTGTTTCTCCCCCCCGCCGGTCGCTGGGTGGGTGCCAATGTTTGATGTACCACTTCACACGAGTTTCTGACCAAACTAGCTCTGCACTTGGTAACCAGAATAATAAGATCTGCAGGCATCTGCCAGCTACTGAGAGAGAAGCCAAAGTGTTTGGCTGGCAGGGTGTTTATTAAGCAAAACGTCTGCACTCAGCAGCTCGGCTCCTGCTCTTGTTTAGTGCTGCTGTAAAGGCAGCAAATGCCACGGGGATGGAGGATCCTGCTCTGCCTGGGTGCTGGGCTAAAGGAGCCTGGGTCTGGCTCACTCTTCCCATCATTTGTTTGATAAACCCCCTTGTTCTCAACCACACCCAAACCCTGTGGCCGCATCCAGGGCTGAGCCGGGGTTAGGCAGGGGATGCTGCCTGGGGTGCTGCCTTCTGGGGATGTAGGCATGGCTCCATCATCATCATCATCATCATCACCCTCCAAAAGCCACCAGCTTCCCTGCTCTGCAGACCTCAGAGCTGTCACTTTGATCCCAATGGTGGGACCCTTGGCAGGCAGAGAGCAGTGCTTGAGCTTAGTGCCCTCTGAGCCTGTCCCCTGTGAAGTGGGGTGTCCAAACCCCCCATCAGCCCTTTGCTGCTCCCTCAGCACTGGGGTGGGGGGCTGGAATGAGAAGAGAAGCTTGGGCATCCCTCTCTGCCATGAGTCTCTGCTCTGACACAGCCCTTGCCCTCCTCCTTGGAGGAGCAGGTGGGCAAAGCAAATCCCAAGGAATTAAGAAGTTTGCAGACTGCAGCATTCCTGCACTGCCTGTGAACACTTATCCGGGGGGATGCCTGCTGTGAGCTCACTCCTGCACTGCTCCTCAGCCCTGTGGATTCACTCTTGGAGAGGGAAAAACACCTCTGGGGTCATCCAGTCCATCCTCCCCCAGAGGTAGAGGATGGGACAGCATTTCTCTCGTGGAAATCTCTGACCTGGGGCAGAAATAACTTGTGTGGCCAGCAACAAATGTCACTCCAAGGACTTATCTTCAAGGGGAGGGAGGACAGACAGGTCCCCAGCTTAAGTTTTCAGCTTGCTTACAAATAAGGTGTGGACAAATTTTATCAGGGCAGAGCAGAAAGCATCCCAGCTGCATGGGCAGCAGTTTACTGTGGTGGAGCAGGCTGGTGGAAATGTTTTCTCTCCTATGAGGAAGCCCAAACTGCACCTGAACATCCTATGAAGTGGCACTGGGAGCACCTGGAGACCCTGTGCCCAGCCTGACAGGTCTCAAGCTAGGGGCACTTCACAGCTTTAAAATTCCCTCCTAATGTGATTGCATGCCCATGGCCATGCATCTGTTCCCCAGGACCTCCTGGGGGGCTAAGACCCCCTTGGCCTAGGTCAGATTCCTGGGCACAACCAATGCTCCTCAGCCACTGCCTGCAGGCACTCCTGGGGGGCTAAGACCCCCTTGGCCTAGGTCAGATTCCTTAGCACAGCCAAGGCTCCTCAACCACTGCCTGCAGGAACTCCTCCTGGGGGGCTAAGACCCCCTTGGCCTAGGTCAGATTCCTTAGCACAGCCAAGGCTCCTCAGCCACTGCCTGCAGGAACTCCTCCTGGGGGGCTAAGACCCCCTTGGCCTAGGTCAGATTCCTGGGCACACCCAGTGCTCCTCAGCCACTACCTGCAGGCACTCCTGGGGGGCTAAGACCCCCTTGGCCTAGGTCAGATTCCTCAGCACAGCCAATGCTCCTCAGGCACTACCTGCAGGCATTGGGCTCTGCATCCTTTCTCTCTGTGCCTCTTAAGTGCAAAGCTGAATTTGGGCTGCAACATCCTTGAGGCAGGGACCAGTTTACATAGTCCCATGCAGAGAAAGTTCTGACCAGAAGAAGGATCCAGAAAAGAGAGGCTCTGTCATCAGGATTGCCTCTCTTATAGCAGGCAAATCCAAACCCCCACACACACCCCCACCCCAAGATCTCAGCAGGAGCCAGCCAGGATAAGATGGCAGGATTTATTCTAGCAAGAATTAATTCACATATTTGGCTCTTCCAGCCTCTCTTCATAAATCAAGCTCTTGGATCATTGCTGTTGCTAATTCCTGAGTAAATCTGCTGCTGTAAATCCTTTTTTATTTTTTTTTTTTTTCCGTGCTAAAGGAAGGGGGAAGGGGGGGAGGAAAATAAAAAAATTAAAAAAAAAAAAAAAAAGAAGTAGCAGTTCTCCAAATAGTGAAACTCACACCCAGTGGCTGTGCAACCAGAGTGTAAACCCCCCACGCCCACCCAGACAAAGAGGACGATTGTTGGAGCTGGGTTACCTGCGCCTGGCCCGGCGGGGAAAGGGCAGCTTCTGCCAGGGGAGCAGCAGCAGCAGCGGAGGTGGCAGGAAAAGCCCAAAGTAGAGAAGAGGTCCTCCCGAGGAGGTGCTGCCGAGAAGGTGTGCAGAGGTCTGTGCTCAAAGAAGCCTGTGAGTCATTTATAAATCACCCCAGTCAAGGGGACCGAGGGCTGTGCTCGGCGCCTGATTGGCTTGCGGAGGCTAATTGCAAGCGAAGTACACCCAGGCTGAGCCCAGGAGATAGCCTGGGCAGATAAGCAGAGATCTGAAGAGGGCCAAGGGCTTTTTGGGATGTCCTCCCCCCACCTCGCCCCGCTCGGGTCTGGGCTGTTTGATCACCTTCGCAGGACCCTGCGTGCTCCCGGTGACAATAGCTCATATTCAGCCTCACCCCTCCCTCGGCTCGCCCGGGTCTGGGGGCAGCAGAAGATGCTTTTGTTGGCCCGGGCCAGCTCCCCGGCACGCCTGGGCTGTGTCCCCCCAGCCTCTGAGCTGCGGCTGCCTCCCCGCCTCGGCCGGGGACAATGGTGAGCTTTGTGCCGCTCCGGACCCCTCCGCTGGGGCTTGCAGGGGGGAACTGGCCGGGGAAAGAGGGTCCTGTCTTCTTCCCAGGTTCAAAGGGAGCAGAGGGAAAGTGGAGAAGCCCTCACTGACCGTCCGGACTCTGCTGTCCTGGGGGGAGAGGAGGTGGAAACACTGAGCAGTGGAAACTCTCAGCAGAAGCCCTCAGTAGAAGAAGCCCTCAGTGCAAGCCCTCAGCAGTGGAAGCCTCAATGGAAGCCCTCAGCAGTGGAAGCTCTCAGTGGAAGCCTTCAGTAGAGGAAGCCCTCAGTGGAATTTCTCAACAGTGGAAGCCCTCAGTGAAAGCCCTCAGTGGAAGCCCTCAGCAGTGGAAGCTCTCAGTGGAAGCCCTGAGTGGTGGAAGCCTTCAGCAATGGAAGCCCTCATCAATGGAAGTCCTCAATGGAAGTCCTCAGCAGTGGAAGCCTCAGTGGAAGCCCTCAACAGTCAAAAGCCTCAATAGAAGCCCTCAGTGGAACCCCACAGCAGTGGAAGTCCTCAGAAGCTCTCAGCAGTGGAAGCCCTCAGCAGTGGAAGTCCTCAGAAGCTCTCAGCAGTGGAAGCCCTCAGCTAGAAC
>VWYK01107796.1:0-38348 GCA_013399775.1 Semnornis frantzii
CTTTGGACACACTCCAGCACCTTTACTTGGGTTTTCAAAAAGCAGTCTTGGATCTAGTTTCTAGTGTCTTCACCATTCCCTTTGTCCCTAAAAAATAAGTCTCAGCACATTTGAGAACTTCAATTGTGCGTTTAAGAGAAATACTCTTAAGTTCTAGTGGTGTGGGTTTGTTCGCAGTCTGGATTCTTACTAAGGCATGATGCCTCTTTAGGCACACAGGTTGGAATTGTGCTTTAGCCCTTGTGCTGTGTGCCCATGTAGCCCTAAAATGTGGCAGGTTCTTTCGCAGTGCATTGCCAACTGCTTTTGAAGTGGTCCTTTCTTTAATCACTGTTACTGAAATAGAGTCCCAGATCTGGTGCAAAAAGCAGTTGTTTGTGTGAAGTAGCTGGGAGCTTTCTGCCTCAGTATCCTGATCTTAGCAACAGGGCACTGTTTGCTTGAATGTGCCTTTCCCAGTTGTGGTGCTCCTGCTGTATGTTGCTGAAAGAGCAGTTAGTTCTTCCAGGGAAAGCAGAGGGATAGTGACAACACTGAAAGGTGTTAGAGGCAACCCCCTGCACCTCCCTGGCTGTTTCCTTCTTCCAGAGGTGGTCACTCACCTCAGCAGCACCATACACTATATTCATGTTCTAAGTGCATGCATTTGCCTGTGTTTTGTGCCTGTTCTATGTGTTCTCTGTCTTACTCTGCTCCATCCCCAGTGCTTGTGCTGCGTTCTAAGCCTTCACTTGAGATGTTCACAGTCATCCTTGGCAGCCTCATCAGGGAGCCATGTTGCTTGTGCTGTATCTGGTCTGGGGATTTCTGTTTCCTGGAGCAGCTGGAGAGCTTAAGTGTGCATGCATTAGCCTCTATTGCTCACTGAACCCTGATGAGGGATGTGGTGTTGTACCTGGCAACTCTGCCTGCTGTGATTCTCCACAGGAGAACCTTCATGCATGCCTGTTCTGATGGGCACTTTGTCTTTTAGGAAACTTCTCTTTCCTGCAGCATTATTCATCTCTGAAAAGGGCCTTTCAGTTAGACAGTGTCTGGTATGATACTTGTGTGTGATGCACTTGTGTGTATAATGTTGTTTCTGAAATGCGAGACCAATCTTGAGCTGGTCCTGAGCACAGCTGCAGGGAAAGCAGGAATACTGAAGTTTGATGGGAGCCCAGGTTTCCTGATGGTAACTTGTTGTGCTAACAGCAGATTCATTTGTTTCCTAATTAATCAGAAAGAGTGTTCTTTTTATTTCAGCCATCTGGTGGAGAGCATGTTGTTTAGCTTCTTGCTACTGCAAATTGGAGCTACACAGGAAAAAGGATGTTTCAACTTCTGTTTTTGGCTTGTTTTTCTAGGTTGAGTCAGTATAGAGCACGTTAAAGCATACAGTAATCAGTCGCAAAGTTCATCTCTCAAGGGCTGCAAGAATTTCACTTATCTTGTTTTTCCTGAAGAAACCAGCTGATGATATCGATACTTTAATTGCTTACTATTGCCTGGTTTATTCCACAAAATCAATTGTCAAAAGTGAAATTTCTTTGGCGAGTTGCAGAACTATTCTGGGATATCAGATTTGTTACCACTTTGTAGGGAGCATTCCACATTGCTTTCGCATTTTTTCTTTGGATTAATGTCAAAAGGATATTGCCTGTCACGCAGTTTGTCATTGAGTGTGCCATTAGCTTTCTGACTCCTCATAAGGATCTTAAAACATTGCTTGGTTTTTTTTTTGTTTTTTTTTTTTTTTTGTTCCCACCCCCCCTTCCAGAAGTCCCCTCAACACAGCCTTTCTTTGGAAGCTGTATTGTTCTTGTGGAATCTTTTCCAAGGAGCAGTCTGTCCCTATGCGATGTTTACTGTATTTTTGCCTTGCAGCCAGCAGATTTTAGTACAAACTTGCCTGGGGGTGGCCTTGTCCTATTTTCCTCTTAGATGGTTCTGGCATTTATAGAGCTTGGGAGATCGTGCTTCCGAATTTTCCAGTCTGAAGAGCTCGAGCCAAAACAGCAGGGGAGATAGCAAACCTGGATGTTGTTTGGCTTGCGGCAGCTGGGCCTGTTTTTCCTTTGACCTAAAGCAATGGCGGATTTTCATGGCTTTTGTGTAGAGGAGGAGGGAAGTGAAGAAAAGGAAAGAGAGGTGAGGAAAGCTGCTTTATCTCTGTGCTTGGAAAAAGCAAACCTTCCTCCCCATCCCTCTTTTTGCACCCCCTAATGAAGGTAACTCATTCAGGTCCAAGGTACTTTCACATTGCATGTACAGTTAGTTTATGATTACTGATATAAAAAGGGACTGCAATATGTTTTCACCTTGCATTAACATTTTGAGCAAGAAAGACTTTTTTCTGTTGTAGCACTTGTGGAATGGACTTTATATTAGAGGACTGGCTGCTTTGCAGTTTTTAGTAATGTTTGGTAGCTTCCCACCAAGCTGAATTTTCTCCCTTATGTCTTGGTCAGTGAAAGAAACTCAGTTAGGGCCCTAAGTCTCTGCTAGGAAATGAACTTTAATGAATGGATGTGGGAAAATATGAAATAACCCCAGAGACGGCTGGCTGGGAGAACGTAACACCTCTTCATGCTTGGCCTTCTGCTCCGAGAGGCTTTGTTGTCTGTAAACAGTCTCCACAGTCATCCCCTCAAGATGAGATTTCCTCTGGAAATAAATTCCCCTGTTGCTGCCTTTTACATGTCCTGGTCTTATATTTATTGTCACCTGTCTCAGTTGAGCTTTGCATTCATGTAACAGAAATATTGAGTCATACCACAGAGTGAAGTTATTCCTAGAAAATGGTTTTGCATGTGAGTGTTGGAATCCTGAGCTTGTGAAGGCCAGGAGCACAGGAGAGTTTCCTAAAAAGTTGCTGAGAACGACAGTGAATGCGGAGGCTTGGTTCATGTTTGAAGTGCAACACAAGTTAATGCTGTCCCTGTGTGCCAAACATTTCTGGGGGGCTCAACAGTGATTAAACCAAACTAAAGCATAATTTCTCTAAAGGTGGTTAGGTTTCCTGCTTTTATGTCCACTCCTGTGTGGAACAAACAGGTGAGAGATCCTCAACCTCCTCATGTGAGTGTAAATGGATGGGGAAAAAAAATTCCATCCTTGTGTTTTAATGTTTCCCCTTTTACAGTGTTTACTTCTAGTTTTCCCTTATAAATAAGTAGGGATCTTTGGAGTTGTGCTATAGGAGAACGAATGGCTTCTGCTGTAGTTCTAGCAAGAGATAGTAGTGCAGAATCTGCTTAGCTACTGCTTCATGAGGAAACTGTTTACCAGCTTCACAGTGCAAATGCTCATCTAGAATAAGAATTTTCTTAATTGGCAGCTTTGCTAGATGTCCCTTCCCTCTTTTTGTCCCCATTTGCAGCCCTCTGAGTCATTGATACACCCAAATCATGTTTCATTCTAGAGGGGAGATTATTTGGACCTATAAATGGATGCAAAAATCATAAAATGTTTTGGGTTGAAAGGGGCCTTTAAAGGTCACTTAGTCCAAACCCCCTGCAGTGAGTAGGGACATCTGCAACTAGATCTGCAACTGTCCAGCCTGACCTGGAATATTTCCAGGGATGAGGCTTCTACCAGCTTCCAGGGCAACCCTGTGCCAGGGTTCCAGCAACCACATTGTAAAAAATGTCACCCCTTGTCCTGTCACAACAGGCCTAGAAAGTCTGTCCCCATCTTTCACATAGGCCCCTTTAAATACTGAAAGGCCACAGTAAAGTTTCCCTGCAGAAGCAAGGGGGACTTTAGTCAGAGCAGACAGGCTTTAATCTGTTTCCTGTTGGGATGAGAAGGGTGAGCAGAGAGCTGGTGCTGCAGGGCCAGCATCTCCAGTCTCTCCTGGCTGAGCTGTGGGAGTACCTCAGGCTGTCAGAGCAGACCAGGAGGAAGCTCAGCCTTTCAGAAGTGATACTGGCTTCAAAATGGTTGGGTGTGTTGTGTAGGCAAGTGGTCCAGTTTTGCCTGGCCGTTCTATCTGTCTTTCCTCTCTTCTTTCCATTCCACCAGTGTTGCAGTATGAGGCTTTCACTGCCTCATGGCTTGAATGGTTAACTGCCACCTGACTGAAACAGTCCTCACCTTTGCAAGTTTCATTCTTTGACACTGGGAGACTATTTAGATCAGACACATTAAAAACCAAAACAAAACTTCCATTCAGAAGCATAATTTATCTCATGTTCCTTTAATAATCACCTTTTTTCAGTGCAACATTTTCCTTGTCTAACGTGAAGTTTTTCCTCTTTTGTTGCCCTTTTTTCTCCAAATCCTAATGGGCTATAGTGAATTCTTGCTTCACATCTTCCCCTTTTTTTACAATGATTGGCCATACTCTGAAGGCAAAACACAAAGGACCCTCAAACTCCTGTGAATGATCTCTCCTGGACTTGAGTATTGCTCCTCATTTCACTTCTGTCACTAAATGCAGTAATTTCTAGAAATTGTCTCCCAATATTTGATGCTTCTGCTGTTGCCCTTAGGAGAAGATTTCTTTCTCATGTTAAACTTACTCTGAGAGGCTGTAATCATGACTTACTAATTTCTCTCTTCGTTTAATGCTCTCAAGAACATCTTCTTTAACATTAAGTAGCAGGTCTGGTAGTTTCTTTGCTGGTATTAATTGCTGCACAGCCAAGTGCCCTTGAAAGTCAGTTATGTAAATGAGCAGCCTTGAGCTGGCCGTGAGAACAATGCTGGCTTGGGTTTTAATTTAATAATTGAGGAATTGGAACATAAAATGGTTCTTTAAGCCTAAAGTAGAATAGAGTCATATTCTTTATTAGACAAATTCTAATTGCATGAACTGAGATATATGAGTGGTTTAACACTTGGTTTAGGTGATCACTTTGCGTGCAGGTGAGCATTTGAGATACAGCTGCTACTAGGGAAAAGCCTTGCAGTCAGTTCCTTAGGTGTTTTCAGTTGAGTCCTTTGAAAGAAATTACTAATTTATTGTGACTTTGAAATACCAAGTATAGCCTTTCTTGAAACCTCTTCTTTACATCTGATTTTCCTTTCAACTGCCAAAGTTCCTTATATTTTTCTTGAAGGTGCATTGTACCTGAATCTCTTGGCTCATTAAAAAGTGGCCTTGATCAGAAATAGTGTGGCCAGCAGGGCCAGGGAAGTCACTCTGCCTCTGTACTCAGCATTGGTTAGGCCACATCTTGAGTCCTGTGTCCAGTTCTGGGCCCCTCAGTTTAAGAAAGATGTTGAGGTGCTTGAACATGTCCAGAGAAGGGCAATGAGGCTGGTGAGGGCTCTGGAGCACAGCCCTCTGAGGAACACCTGAGGGAGCTGAGGTTGTTTAGCCTGGAGAAGAGGAGGCTCAGAGGAGACCTTACTGCTCTCTGCAACTACCTGAAAGGAGATTGTGGCCAGGTGGGGTTGGTCTCTTCTCAGGCACCCAGCAACAGAACGAGGGGACACAGTCTGAAGCTGTGCTGGGGGGAGGGTTAGTTTGGATGTTAGGAAGAAGTTTTTCATAAGAGTGAATGGCATTGGAATGGACTGCCCAGGGAGATGGTGGAGTCACCGTCCCTGGGAGTGTTTAAAAAGAGATTAGATGTGGCACTGCACTTGCTGCCATGGTTTAGTTGATTAGACGGTGTTAGGTGATAGGCTGGACTTGATGATCTTGAAGATCTCTTCCAGCCTGGTTAATTCTGAGCGTGTGATTCCGTGTGCCCCAGTTCTGGGCAATGGAGGGGCAGGTAGATCATCCAAAAAATTGTTTTGTCTGCTTGGGTAGAGGTTATTGTTCCATGCAGTATATGCTAAAATGGGTGGATGCAGAGTTATTTGCAAATACAGGCTTGGCAAACCTCCTCTGGAATTCGGAAAGGGTTTTCCAGCTTGACTTAGTCATTTTTTCCCAAATGTCTTGGCATAACCGATCACTCAGGAGTGACATATGGTAGAAACATGCTCTAAGGGACAAGTCTCCCGGATGGCGCACAGCACCACACAAGATAGACAGATGGTGGCTTATTCAACCTTGGAAAAAGTTTAATCCTACATATTGGCACGGCGGCCTGGGTACTGAGAGAGAGGCACACACATGCCTGAGAAATATGAGGCAGAGCTTCTGTGAGTTTGCTTGCTGTTGCTGAAAGAACTAGAAAGATCCAGTTGAAACCAGAGCTGACCGTGGCTTTGGGTGCTCTGGGAGCGGGGCCCAGCTCTAGCAAAATAGCTCTAGCAACAGGTCAAGGGGAAATGGTCTGAAGGTGAGGGAGAGGAGGTTTAGACTGGATCTTAGGAAGAAGCTGTGTGAGACTCTGGAATAGGTTGCTCGAAGAGGTTGTGGATGCCTCCTCCATTGGGGGGTGTTCAAGGCCAGGTTGTATGAGGCCTTGAGCAACCAAATGTAATTGAGAGGGACATTGAGAGGTGTCCCTGCCCATCTGCTGTGGGTTGAAGTAGATGATGTCTGAGGTCTCTTCCAACCTCAGCCATTCGATGATGATGATATTATACAGAGTGAGTATCTGCAAAGTTAGGTGAGGTGTTCAATGTGCTATCCAGAGAAAGTGATGTTCCCTGGAAAAGTGAAAAATCCCAAAGTTAGCAGAACCTGCTGCTAAGAATAAAGTTTGCTGAACTTTTTGCAGCTGTTTCCGGACTAAAACCTGTTTGTTTGACAAAGCTATTGAGTACTTAGCTTAATTACTTTGCAATAGCTGTTGGTTAATTGAAACTGCTTGTTAGAAGTGAGAGAGGAAGGATATTTGATCTTTTTTTTTGTGATTTTACTTGCCTTTCAGGGGTTCTTGCTTTTGGGAAATGTGTTAGTTGAGTTCAAACAAAAAGTTACAAATATTCTGGTGCTAAATTTAAATTTGTAGCAGAAAATGTAACTTGTACATTAGAGTTTCTTAAAAAAAGAAGTAGGAGAACATCAGGCATTTCACTTTGGTGTCTTTGTGTTTTAAGACAGTGAAGAGAGAGAATATCTGACACGGGAAAAACACACCCTTGATGTGAGTTGCTGAGATATTAGGGGAAAAGAAAATCTGCTTTGAATTCTTACTGAAAACCCAGCAGTCAGTGACTGATCTTCTGGGGTCATCGCTGTGTTCTGTAAGGATTTTCAAAACGCCAACCCAATATTTTCCTGCTGAACTTTATTTTCCCCCCTCTGCTTTATTTTTCTTGTAGACCACACTCGATATTCACAACCAGAAGGAAAAGGAAGACTCTCCTGACTCTCTGGACATCAAGGATCTCATTACATTGTGTTGGATGTTGAAACTAGACAAGATCTCTTTCTGAAACTTCCAGAAAGGTAAATGTAATTCAAACAAACAAATCTTTTGCCAGCAGAGGAATATTTTGGTCAAATTAATCTGATACCAGCACCATTTCAGCCATACCATACAACAAACCACAACAGCACAGTCCTGTTTGATGCATGTTTGATAGCAATTCTATTTAAGTATGTGTCGATGTATCTGTGTAGGCATCTGTCTATACACATAGCTATAGCTCAGTGTTCCTAATCATTTATGCCCTAGTATTATTTGTGGCAATAGATTGGTTTCCAGGAATTCTCTTAGGTGGAAGAGTTAAGAGAGGAAGATGGAGAAGTGAGATGTCCAGAGCAGCCAGCATGTCAGTAATTATTTGCCTGGATGTATCAGTTAATTCTTCTGTTCTGCCTAATGAGAAAAATAACTTGAAAATGAGATGCTGGTTGCTGAACTATAAAGTAACAAAGCTTATTCAGCATTGAGTGACACTTAGTTTTAAACTATAGCGCAACATGAGGAACACAGAGAAAAGCACTAAGAGAGACAGTAAGTCAGTAACATATTGTTTAGGCTATGCAAGAGATGTCAAATCCTTGCTTTCAGCTGAGGGTGCTCTTGTGTAATAGAAGGAAATGTTTACTTTTGGGCTAGTCAAAATAAACATTCACTCTTCCTTTCAGGTGCTTACTTCCTTGGCACCTTTTGCTTTTGTTTGCTTTGCCCCATAGTGAGAAGTGGTGACCATATCATCAAGCATACCTACAAGTGGTTACTGCACAACTAGCTCACTCTTCCTGAATTACTTAATATTTTAAGGTCTACTATAACTAATTATTATAGCACTTAGTTAAAAAAAAGATAATGTTTACTTTTCTGCCTAAGTGCAAAGTCAGCAAAATATGTCAGGCATCAGTTTACTCTCTGCCTAGAGTGTCTTTTGCACTGCACAGGAGGAGTGAGTGTTTTGGTGGCCCACCCACCAAAACAGAGTTGTGACAGAGTTGTGCCTCGCATGCCACGGCTCATGCCTGTGGGCCCTCTGAACATCATTTATTTGTGAGAGAGAAAGCTACAATCTGGTGAGATGATTAAAATTCTGCAGATCCACAGCTGACACCTTTTTGACCCAGATCTGAAGTTCAAACTCTGAAATACTTTGGTCCCTTGGAATTTTAAGTCATGCTTCATGGAATTGCTGCTTTTATAATTCATAGGCTAAGCGTGATCATATCATTGTTGAATCGCTGAACGTCAGCCTGTGTGAATCAGCCATCTGCTGTCAGGGCTGAGACTTATATCTCCCAGGCCAATGACAGTGGAGGCCATTAAACCATGATGGCTTTCTGTCAGAAGGGGATGGTTCAAGGTAGTAACACAACTGTGTCCAAAAACCTCACTTTTCTTCAACCTACTGGTAGTAATGACATTTGGAGGACTGAAATGGAGAAAGAGGAGCCGTAATAGAGGAATGGAGACTGCGTGAAGGCAGAGATGTGAAAGGTTTGGATGTTTGAGAGGAACAAAGGCTGGCTTTTTTAGCAGGGTTTTGGAGTTAATTTTGGAACGACATGAAGAACAGAGAAGCTCTCTACACAGGGGAGAAGCAGCCTTCAGGTTTTGGAAGAGAAGCTGCTTCTAGCAGGGATTTTGTTAGAGGGCTCTGATCTTCAGGTCGCTGACCCAAGAGTGGTAGGGAAACTGAGATATAAAATGCATGTAGTCTTATTTTATTTTGTCTAGACTTGCATGCCTTGTGCATTTCCCAAGTGGAGAGTGGTTGGGTGTTTTGGAACTCGTACAAAGCTTGTGCATGTTTTGCTTCAACCACCGACAGTCCTGGAAACCCAGCATACCCGCAAGGTTAGATCCTTGCGTTAATCTTGCTGTGAAATCTGGGCAGGATGTGGCTTAGTGCTAATGACGGGATCCTGTGCCATCTTCTTCTGCCAGGTCCCATTTCTTTGGAGATATGGTAATCAATTAAAAAAAAATACCAACAAAACCAAACCCCAAAAACCTAATGCAGAAACTAAGAAAAATATTTGTCAGGCTGCAACTGATCCAAACCCACGGAGATCACAGACAGTTAAGAAAGGACAGGCACAACTGTGTGTGCAGTAGTGGGAATTCTGCCATACTGGTTCCTACAAACTGCTACTGGGCTCTTGAGAGAGCTTCTGAAGTTCAGGTTGAGCAGAAGCTTTGGAAATCAGGGCTGAGACGTTTTGCTGCACACCTCATGGAGCACATTTAGTCTGTCCTTACTGCAGCTGATTCTAAAATGTGCTCTCAGGAGGTGTAGCTCAACAGGAGGAAAGGACAGTTTGAAAATTCTTATCCTTCAGTAATCCACTGGTAGGAAGAAGTGGGACGTTGTAATTGCCTTCTATGGATTTTTCTTCCACCTTGTTGTGGGAGAGTTATTTTAGGTATTAATTCCAAATTTCATACTTAATCTTCTGTCTTTGCCCCCTTAAAATCCCCAGGCCCCACTGGTTTAAAGATGATACCAGGGAGTGGATGTAACCATCTGTAGGTTGTGATGCACACTGGAGTTGTATCTCTCTTAAAACCTTAAATGCAGGGAAAGCTGAAAATGGCTGCGCTCACTTTTTATGCTTTCTGTCTATCCCCTTTTGTTCTCTCTCCCTCCGCCTTCTGCTTCTGCTCACTTGCTCTCTCTTTAGTATAACACAGTTGAACAGCAGTGAAGTGTAAAATGTGCTTTTGCCAAGGTCAGTTTCTTGTGATTACTCGCCTGTGGCAACTTATGCCAGTTGCAACAGACTGAGTCTCAGCAGTCCACAAAGTCACACTGGTGCTTATGCAGAGGACACCCAGTGTAGGTTATGGTAACCGTAGTCTGGAATAGCTTGCAATGCTGCTGAATTTTAGCAGCTTTATTTAACTCTTCCCATCTAGCCTGTGCTTGCTCTAGTGCTTTGGAGTCAGTTCCATGAAGACCTAGGTTGTCCTGTTCTCAGGAGTCCCTCAAGGAGAGTGTTGTGTAGATGAAATTCTTACTGTTCGAGTTTCTTTCTTTTATTTTCTCATAGTGAATTGCTCATGTTTCAGGAACTGCTCATAAATGAAGAGAAAATAAAGCATCATGGACACATGCATCTTCTAAATAGTATTTTTTTTTTTTTGTGGTTGGCTTGGTTTTGAAGAACATCCTCTCAAATGCTGCTTTCTTGACACTGGCAGAACAGAAGTTGTGTATCTACATGGTGAGAAACATTATGGAAAAGTTTAAGAAGTAACTTTTTTTAAAGCAAGAACTTAAAAGATAGTGACAGTGTTTGTACCACCTCTGAAAATGCTGTGTACACTCCTAAGCATCAAATAATATTTTGTTTAGAGACTGCTGTGACTGGGGAATGATAAAATGGTAGTGGTTGGAAGGGACCTCTGGAGATCATCTAGTCCTAAATCTTAACTGGACTTAGGAATGAATGTGAGATTCAAAAACTCCTCTTTCAGGAGATGCATTTGTTAGATCCTGTCTCATGGTGCACAATGGATTGGATACCACATGGTGCTACCCAGTGGAAGCAGGAAGGGCCTCCACTTTCATTCTCCTTTCTCACATACAAAGAACCTGCCCTTCTATGAAAAAAATGTTACATTTGTAACAGGAAGGCATGGAATGCCTGTATTATTTTGTACTATCACCAACAACATAGATGATTTAGTTTTCATTCTGAAAGTGCTTACATCTGCAAGAGGTGGTTAGGTCCTGAGCTCTGTGATAGTGAGTTTGAGGTTACCTGTCTGTCACCTCTGACTAGTAGAGCAGCAATAAGAAATCTTGATGGTCAACTGAAGCTGAACTTTGATGACCTTTGGCAATCAGTTAACTGCAAGATTTCGTTGCTTAAAATTGATTATGCTTTTGATTCTTTTGGAAAAGATGTGTTCCTGTGTTACAGAAGCACATAATGGTGTGGACTGGAAGGCACCTCCGAGATGATATAGTCAATCCTCCCCTGCTAAAGCAGAGGCACCCAGAGCAAGTTGCACAGGATTGAATCCAAGTATGTTTGTAGTCTCTCCAGAGAGTCTATAATGTCTCGGGGCAGCCTCTGCACAGGCTCTGTCACCCTCACAGGAAAGACTTTTTTCCCTCATGTTCAAATGAAACTTCCTGAGTTCCAGTTTGTGCCTCTTTTCCCTTGTACTGGGCACCACTGAAAAGTCTGGCCCCATCCTTTTGACTCCTGCCTCTTACATATCGATAACCACTACTAAGATCCTCTCTCAGTCTTCTTTTCTCCGAACTCTCAACCTTTCTGTTTAAGAGAGATGCTCCGGTCCCCTTGCCATCTTCACAGCCCTTCCTTGGATTTTCTCCAGGTGTCTCTTGAATTGGGGAGCCGAGAACTGGATGTGGTCCTCCACATGTGGCATTACTAGTGCAGAGTAGAGAGGGAGGAGAAACTCTCTTGGCCTTCTGGCCATGCTCTTCTCAGTGTACCCCAAGAAGGCCGCAAGAGCACATTGCTGGCACATGGTGAACTTGTCCACCAGGACTCCCAGGTCTTTCTCCATTAAGCATTGCTTTCTCAGGTTTGGTTTGGAATGGTTCCTGAGCACAAGTTAAATAATGGGTCAGCAATTGAGTTTTGATCCTCTAGCCACCTTTGCACAAAGCACACAGGAGTTGTGCTCAATGGGTCTCTCCCCAAAACAAGGTGAGTATTCAGAAGTCATCTGAATGACTTCAAGAAAGGTTCGTCCTTTATTTGCTGTTTAATCCTGCTTTCAGGCTTACAAGATGTAATTTTACTGGGGGATGAGTTACTTGCCTTTTTTTTGCCTGTATGAAAGGCAGTAAAACAAATCTTTTGTTTCAGACTAACATCGGCTTGTACACTTTTCATAACCTATGTGATTGTGCTATTTCAGCCCCTATTTCCCTGCTTTTAATAACACCTCTGCTGACTCTGCTCTTGTGGAGGAATATGCCCTGAGACCTGCACTTAGACCTTGTAAAGACTCATCTGTCTACTCACCTTTAAGCTGGAAATGAGTGGTATTTTGTATGTCTCTGCTGTGGTATATAGGCCTGTAGTACTTGCAGATATGTTGGTTGTCTTCTCGTTGTTGGGAAGGCAGTGGGAATGACTCTTACCTGTAAGAAGAACCAACTGCACTAGTAGAAGCTAGTCTTCAGACAGCTGAGAAATGAAAAAATGGGTGTTCTTGGGTGGTATAATACAGAAGAGTTGCATTGCTCATGCTGGCCAGAATTTATTCCATTAATTTCCTTTAATCTTACAGAACTTGAGGAAAGGGAAGAACTATTCAGGCACCAAAGCAGGTTTTGGAACGTTCCTAATGATGTTCCTGCAGTGGATGACTGCCCCTCTGTGCTCTGAGGATTTCCTCATCGGTGTGTTCAGCATGAGCAAGCAGTTGATGGTTGAGATCTCAGGGGTCTGCCCAAACCCCTGAATGCTTGAACATCTCTGTGCAGAGCTCCTAACCAGTTAAAAAAAAATAATTAGAACTTTGCTACTTCTCAAGTTCTCCCCTCCTGTGCTTTGGGTGATAGCAGAAATGCTTTGCTGCATACAATAAAGGTAAATTCTGTGGGTTTTTTCCTGGACAAGTGAGAATCCAGAGCCCTGAACGTCTTGCAAGATTTACAGCCTACTGTTTTTAACTCCTGGGTGGAGAGAGGAAAGTTTAAGGGATTTATTCTTACGCTTTCTTGCAGTTTTAAGAGGAGCTCTCCAAGTCAGTGTTCTAGTTAGCCTTGGAACATTTACTGTGCTGGCTCAGATGTGCTGGGAATAAGCATTTTAGCATGGATAGAATCCCTCTTCTGTAATACACCTGCAATCTCTCTTAAAAAAAACCAAACACAAAACAAGCCTCAAACCTCTTAATATTTGTCTTTTTTTGACACCAGTAGCAATATCTGCTCATAAGCATTCAGTTCACAGTCAGACATAGTAGAGTATCTGAGGACTAGGAGTCAGGTAAAGAGAAGTCAATAAATTTGATGATCTCAGAGGCCTGTTCCAGCCTCAATAATTCTATGATTCTGTGAATTTAGGCAGAGAAAAGATTCTCAAGTTTCATATCAAATTAATTCCAACTAAAACTTCACATAAGTTGAGACAACTGTAACTTCCTAACAGGTATCATTCTTGAATCCTTGGAAGATGACCAGTTGATAAATCATGGAGGGTTATGTTTCCTCCTTTAATGGCAATATTATCTTCAGCTTTAAACACTTCATCTTTAAACACATTTCATAGATTCATAGAATGGTTTGGTTTGGAAGGGATCTTAAAGGTCATCTAGTTTCAATCCCCCCCACCATGGGCAGTGACACCTTCCACTATCTCAGGTTGTTCAAGGCCTCATTAAACCAGGGCTTGAACACCTCCAGGGAGGGAGCATCCACAACCTCCCTGGGCAACGTGTTCCAGTGTCTCACCACTCTCATTGTAAGGCATTTCTTCCTAATCTCCAGTCTAAATCCACTCTCCTTGAGCTTCATTCCATTCACTTTCTCCCTTTTACTAAAAACCCTTTCTGGCTTTCTCATAAGCACTTTTTAGGTACTGGAAGGCTGCCGTAAGGTCACCCTTAGAGTCTTCTCTCTTCCAGGCTCAACAACCCTAACTCTCTCGGTGTTTCAGCCCTCTCATCATCTTCAAGACCCTCCTCTAGACCCAGTCCAACAGTCTGATGTCCTTCTTATGCTGAGTGTGTGAGAACTGGACACAGTACTTCAGGTAGGGTCTCACAAGAGCAGGGCAGAGGGGCAGAATCACCTCCCTTGTCCTGCTGGTCCCACTGCTTTTGATGCACATGGCTGCCTTCTGGGCTGCGGCAATCCTTGCTGGCCAATGTTGCATTTTTCATCAGCTAACACCCCCAAATCCTGCTTCAGACAACTCTTAAGCCACTTCTCACCCTGCCTATATTTGTGCTCACTCTGCTGTAGGACCTTGCACTTGACCTTGTTGAACTTCATGAGTTTGGCTTGGACCCACCTCTAAAGCCTGTCCAAGTCCCTGTGGTTAAGATGATGGAATCACCCTGGCAATTTTCTTCCTATCAAACAGGCATAACTCCATGATCAGGAGGTATGATTAGCAGGCAGGCTTTCTTATAGCTTTGACACCTGAATCACTGGGTTTAGGTCAGTCCATGATGTGACTTCAGCTTCCCCATGAGAAATAGTGGCTGATAATTTCCTGCCTCCTGGGTGCCTCTGAAGATTAACTTCATGGAACGAGCGAAGTATTTATTAATAAGTGATCGTTATTGATATGTCACTTCCTTGTTCATAGCAGTGACATTGGTAATAAATTACTCCTAAGGGGAATGCAAATGAGCCCATAAAACAAAAGACACTCATTTAAGTAATTTTCATCACCCTTTGTCAGTGGATGTGCATCCAGAAGGGGCTGTGTTAGTGCCTTACTATTTTGGTGATTTAAAAAGGCTAAAAATGGAGAGAAATGCCACCAAATATTAAGGGAGAACCCAAGGTCATGTTTGCTTGCTCTGCTGGAGTTTCTGATAATCTTCCTTTAAAGGCTGTTAACTGAGGATGGAGGAGGAGCAGCATCTCTTTGAAAGCCACCTGGCAATTTGGAAGTTTCATCTTGCTGGTCATTTTCTGATGCGTGATGAAATTGAAGTGTCCACCAGCAGCATGGCTATTTAATTTTTAAAAGCTTCTCACACTTTTCCTCACCAAGGTTAGAGAAAACAAAATATTTTGCTAATTTGTTTCCAGTGTCAGAGCTGTCATTTGGCTGGTGATAGGAGATGTGAGGAAAAGGAGCACTACTATCAGTGGTCAGCTTGAATGATGTGACTGAACAGCAAGGTCATGAGGGTTGGCTTTTTTAGATGCTTTTACTGTTTTATTAGCTCCTTAACGATAAAGGCCTCTGGATCTTTATATTTTGTTTCTTCATAAGTTTAGAATTCTGGTTTTTTTGGCTTTTTTTCTATTGCACTTTAAATATTAAAAATCCCTTTGTGATAAATGTCCTTTGGGTTTAAACTGAAATTGCTTCACAGAACTGCTATTTTCTGGGCGCGGGTTGGAAAGAAAGATGTATGAAGGGCAGATGAGAGGGAGTGCACTTGAAAACCTGATTTGCTATAAAATCTGAGGCATAGAGGTCGGGTTTTACCATGGTAGTGTTTATCCGAGCTGTTGTCTGGAAGGAGAAATGGTGATCTTCCTTGCACTCGTTCATTCCTCTGCCGTTGTTTCACTGAGGTTCCTTTTCGTTTTGGTACTGTAGCCTAATTTACCTAAACATTACATATGAAAAAAGCAGCTTTGGTAAATCTCAGCTGCTTGTATAAGTTGATGTTATCTAAGATGCTGACAGTGAAAGAGTTGTGCCTTAAGGATTCTTCTGTTGTGGTTTCAGTCAGAAAGGTCCCATTCCCCTTGCCCTGCGGCTGTGTAGAAGACAGCGTAGGAATGCAGTCGGACACGCTCGCTGTCCTCTGCAAGATTTCACTGCTTGCAGGAGTTGCTGAAGGTTATTGGTCATGATTTTAAACCCCTGTTATGAACACACCTAACAGAAAGACTCAGATGTTAATTTCATGTTAGATATTTGTAATGAATGTGAAAGTTTGAATTGCTGTCTTATGTTATTGATGGAGCCTTTTCTCTCTCAAGAATTAAACCTGAAGCAATGACTTATGAATCATACTTTGTGTCCCACTTACAGACGTACTTGACTCATCAGTGAGTTTTTTTTCTTCTGGCGTGATTTGGGGGAAATGCCAGTTGTTTTGTTTTTTTTTTTTTTTTCATTTATAGTTTTTAATTAATATTGACTGTTGAATAAAGGTAGAGATGAAGGCTATCCAGCTAAACATCTGATTTAAAAAAAATCACGTCATATGATAAATCATTGTGTGATTGCATGAGACAGTAGAATGTGGAGTTCTGATTCTTCATTGTTGATCTCAAAGAAGGATGGTAACAAGTGAGTCCTAAGAGCTCATAATTTCTCTGCCTTAATGGTTTCCAGATGTGTAAGTTAAAAAACAAAACAAAACAAAAAAACCCAACCAAACAAACTCATGTATGGAAAACACCTCCTGCAAATACAGCCCAAAATACAGATTTTCTTTAAGCCACTGAGAGCCTAATGATAATACACATCTGTAAACAAATTAAATGCCTGTACTCCCCTTAATAATCTTTATTTGACTGGGTAAGAGTCTTTTTAATGTTATATTTATCTGGTAATATAATCAGATGCACAACATTTTTTCAGTGCTAATTTTGGGGAGACTTGCAAAGCAAAGCCTAACTTCAGTTGTGCTTTTTAGGCTTACAAGAGTCTAATAATCATCTAGAATTAACACATGAAAGCACTGCTTACTAAGTGCAGCCATCTAGCTTTTGCTATGTAAAACTGATTTGTACTCACTTCATTCCTATGTCCAAGATCTAAATGCTCTTAATGCCTTTTATAGAAACTATAAAAGCTGTTAGTTAGGCTCCTCCAGCCCTCCTCTTGCTTGTTTGTTAGCCTCAGTGAGTGAAGCCTTGCATACAAACAGTAAATAGTTTAATCTGTTTGCTATTACATAATCTCTCCTTCTCACTACACGTTCATTGTCAGAACTTGACTCAAGGGATTTGTTTCATGCAGTGTAACACTTCTTTCTCAATTATCTGTAAGGAAACACGAATGGATGTGGCAGCTGTGCAGTGATGGAGCCGTACAAGGCATTTCCTTAAGAAATTATATATTTTTCTACTGTGTAAGAAGACTCAAAATCTGTATCTTCACTCAGTGACCGATTAGGAGATACTTTATCCTTTAAATGATGTGAAATCCTGAACTGAAGCAGCTTTAGAAGCCAGTTTACATAATTGATGATGCAAAAGTTGTTGAAAGAGCTAGAGAAGAGAGAAACGTGACAGATGTGTAGGATATCCACATGCACAGACTACAGGCAAATTAGTATGTCGTAGGCAACATGAGCAGATTCTGTGGATTATGTGAGAACCCAGATCGTTCTCCTGCATCCTGGTGGCATGTGGACACTCATCTGTGGGGAGTGGGGACACTGGATTCCTAAGCGGCTGTACCAGACTTCTTAAATCATTGACATCAGTTTGAGCCAAGTATTTCTTTTGAGTGGGAAAATTTTCCTGCCAAGGATGGAACAGAACCAAATGACAAATGTGACAGTAATATTTATTACAGAGCTTTCCACCAAGGAGTAAGCTTCTCTGATCCAACCAGCTCTTAATTCCAGGTACCTTTTTCTACCTTTCAAACTGTCCAAGCAGCCATCCTTAATTGAAAAAGTGAAAGAAAACTTGCTCTTGAATTCCCCAGTTCTGTTCTCTGCTGGAGGCATCCAGTTTTGTTGATAATGATCTAATCTGTTGCATAACCAGAGAATACTGAGCCTGCTGCCACAGCCTGCTTCTTTCTTGGCACTGCTGGAGGGCTTCAAAGAGAGACTCTGTGTGTGAGGCGACTGCTCCACCAGCAAGACCAAGGGGATCAAAGCATATGTTCAGAAATGGAAAACAACAAAAAAGAGAAGCGGTTACCACACAGTTGCCACCCTGAAACTGGAACCAGGCTCACAAAACCAAACTATTTTGAAGTTAAGGATAATTATTTAACATTTTACAGAGCAGGAAACCATCAGGGATTTTGAAGGGAAATTATTCAAGATCTTATTCTGTAGGTATTTGGTGTGGGGAAGATGTTTCTCCTAGAATGGATACATGGACAATTGGTGTTTCATGATTTTGTGCTGCATTGCATTGCTTTCCTGGCTCCTCTAATGTTTTCAACTAAAATGCAATCGTTTGAAAATTTACTTGAAAGTAAGGGGAAAAATAGTAGGAAAGTTTTATGTGGTAGTATTCTTTGAAGATTGGACAGTTGTTTCAAGATTGCATTTAATGAGGTTGGGAAAATACAGTAAATACAGTGGTTTGTGGTGGTTTGGCTGGTTTGGGGGGTTTTTGCTTGGTTTTTTTTTGTTGGTTTGTTTTGGTTGTTTGTTTTTTTTTTTCCCTGGCTTTCTAAATTTCGTAAATGCTGAAAGAATTCCTCTTCATATTACCCTCTAACAATTTGGATGAAAAATGGAGACTATTCAGGAGATACCCAGTTTATGGTCATCTAATTTACTTGCCAGTGAGTTCTATGAATCTATTAAGATTAATTCTTACTCCTTTTACTTTAGTATAGTTTAAATTATGAGGCATCATTGACTTAAACAGAATATGTTCTAGCAGGTATGAAGATGATCCAAGGACTGGAGCATCTCTGCTTTGAGGGATAGGGTGAGGGAACTGGGGTTGTTCAGCCTGGAGAAAAGAAGACTCTAGGGACACCTTAGAGCTGCCTTCTAATACCTGAAGGGATCCTACAGGGACTTTTCCTGAGGTTGTTTAGTGACGGGATAAGAGGCAGTGGTTTGAAGCTTGAGAGAGAGTAGGTTTAGACTGGATCTTAGGAAGAAGTTCTTCAGTATGAGGGTAGTGAGATCTGGGACTGGTTGCCCAGAGAGGCTGTGGATGCCTCCTCCCTTAGAGGTGTTATGAGGCCTTGAGCAGCCAGGTCTTGTTGAGAGGTATCCCTGCCCATAGTGGGAAAGTTGGAGTAGATGATCTCTAAGATCTCTTCCAACCTAAGCCATTCTGTGATGATATAATTTTTCAGTGTGAAGTGTTAGTTTGTTTTTTTCCCACTTCAAAATCTGATTATTTCTCTTTAATACCATAGGAAAATCTTATTATTGACCTGTGCTGCTTTATTAAGCAATCATAATGGAAAAGGTAGGAATCTCAACTATGTGTTACCAGGCAGAAGTGCTATAATATACAAATTACTAACCAAAAAAACAACTGCATCAATTCAGCGGTGCCAGCTTTGTGGCAGTGTCCTCGTTCATAGTCCACTTGTCCCTGTCATTGTGAGTTTTGAGATAGAAAAAATGATAGTAACATTTTTTCATACTCATTGATTCCCTACACAAGGGAGGACAATGAAAGTTGGAGATGTGGTAAGCTTACTCTCTCAGAGTGAGGGCAAGGACAGTAACTCTGTTCTTGTCTGGTCTTCTGTAGGATGCAGCAGTGTTTTAATGGTGGCACCTTTGTCTGTTACTCTCAGGGTGTTTTGGTGGGGGATATGTATAGTGATGCTCATGGACTCATAGAATGCTGGGGATTGGAAGGAACCTCCAGAGGTCATCAAGTCCAAGCCCCCTAAAGAGCAGGACCACTTAGGGCAGGTCATACAGAAATGCATCCAGGCAAGTTTCGAAGATCTCTAGAGAAGGAGACTCCACAACCTATCTGGGCAACCTGTTCCAGTGCTCTAGCACAGTGAAGAGGTTTTTCTCTTGTGTTGAGATGGAATTTCCTGTGATTGAGTTTACATCCATCGCCCCTCATCCTATCACTGAGTATCACTGAAAAGAGACTGGCTCCATCCTCCTGGCAGCCATCCTCAGCACTTTGTAGACATTGATAAGGTCTCCTCTTAGCCTTCTCTTTCTCCGATAAGGTCTCCTCTCAGCCTTCTCTTCTCCAGACTAAACAGCTCTAGACATGCTCCAGTCCCTTAATTATCCTCATAGCCCAACGTGACTGCTCTTGATAGAGATGCACTGAAGGCTTGCACCCTGATAAAGTGTGTGGCACTCTTCCCACCCTTCAAGTTTTTAAATTATTGTTTAATTAGAATTCTGGACTCTAGTATTAGAAACGCTCCACCACTCCTACTTTCCCCTGTTCTTTGAGAGACAATCACAATCTCTGTTTGCAGATTTAGACATTCTAATGCTCTCTTGTCTTGAAGGTGGAAGCCATGGTTGGGACTTCTCCTTTCTTCCTTGGACTACTTTGCTTTCTGTGGTAATGCCTGTTTCTTCAGTGGAAACCTCCTCCTAGGGTGAGAAGGAAGGAATGCTCCATTGGACCAGACCCTTTGGAGACCTCAGCTGCAAATCTCTAGCTACATTTCAGAGAACTTGAGCAATGTGTGTCTTTTCAAAGGTGGATCAGCCGTGTTCAAAAACTATCCTGTAGGTCACAGAACTTACTTTCCTTACCCAAAACTACCTCACACCCTTTATTGGAAGCATCAGGCTTTGAAACTTTTCTTCTTAAAGTAATGTCTTTTTAGCAAGGGCCAAACAAGATATTTTTCTTTGTCCTCCTTCATGAAACAGCAGAGTTGTTCTGACTGAAAGTGCTTCCAAAATTAAGACCTAAGGCAGAGGCTCAGCATGAAAATTTTCAGACTAGTTTCTAAAGCTTAGCAGAGTTTTAAGGGATGGGCAGTACTCTGATCCAAAACTGTAATGCTGAGGGTCGGCTGTATGGATCCCACTTCTTGTTGAAGAAGCACTATTGCCAGTTTCCTAGTTGCCAGATGTTACTTGGTGCATACTGAATAGCTGCTTAATGCATTTTTATATTTCTGTCTGTCACTCTCTTGCTAGTTAAATAGAGCAGTGGCACTGAAGTTGAGTGTGCTTAGTGAAACCTCTCGTGTCCTCTTTTTGGGTCATTGAAATCTCTGCTTTTTGAGAGGCTTTTGTACTCGTGTTTTTATGTCGAGGGTATTTTTGACAGGGGGTCAGTGCTCAGAGTGCTGTTTTAGTTACTATGGAGAAGCTTTCCCACAGGAAGGCTTATGCTCTATTTTCTGAAGATGGTCAAACACTGAAATTGCCCAACTTCCTCTTAGTTTGCAGTTCTGAAGTTCCTTTCCTACCAGTTGTCTTTAGACTGAGAATTCCTTTTGGCTCACAACTGCTTCCTTTGTGCCTTTGCAATGTGTAGCGTCCTAATAGGAAACGATGAAGGTCAGAAGAAAAGAGGGATATGTCCTGGAAGCCTGTGTTTGACAAGGGGAATGGATGTAGCTGTGGTCTGGTTGTGGAGTTTGACTGAGCAAAAGCTATCACTAGATGGTCTTGGAAGTGAGTTGAGTGGAGATTTCTGGTATTTAATACAGGTCTCTTAGTTCCTCCACTTGTGGGTGTGGTGTCCTTGCAGATGGTGCTAGATTCTGGTGTTCTCCATTATGTCGTGGAGCAATCAGAGTCCTTTAAATCAGTTTGTTTGCATGGGGGCTGTGCTGTGGGCCTGGGCTGAAGGCAGCAGCGCATGGGCTTTGGTTCACAGGGAGTTGTGGGTTTGCTCTGATACCTTCTGTAGGTTCTCTGTGTGAACATTAGGGCGTAGTTCAAAAGTGGCAGAAAACCAGATGAAGCTGAGAACCTGATCCAGAAATAGTTTGTGAAAGGGTCTGAAAGCATTTTATTTTCATTTGCTCTGTCAGCATCTTTGCTGACTGAATGCTTACTCTTAAGCCCACTGTTCTCAGACTGGTTAGGTTGTGTGATTTAGGGTTTTTTTTTGTCAAGCTCACACCTCCTCCAGCGCCAGGAAGGCAATACTGCAGCCTTTGAAGGCCCCCAAAGGTTTGATAGCATTGTGCTGCAATGCAGCTTTCTTCCCGATCCTGTGCAGTCCACTGTGATGTGAAGCATAGGAGCCTTTTCTCCTCATCCTTTTATTTCTTTTAAATCACCTATTTCATACCTGAGAGGGAGAAAACTTTTTGGGGGGAGGAAAATATAAAAGGAAAGTTTTCCATATAATAAGAAAAGTTGGATGAGATTTAGAGAGGGAACTGTTTTCTAGGTTACACCTGGAGGATTATTCAGATTCAGGAGAGACTTCAGAACATTTGGCTAAGCCTCAGCATCCTTTCAGATTCTGAACTGAAGACAGATCAAACCCTCATCAATTATTGGTTAATGCAGACCTAGTCTGAGGGCCTTTTTAGCTGGCTTACATCAGTCTGAAGAACATAGTAAGTGCTTTCTGATCCCATTTTTTTCAAGGCATGAGATGAGGATAGAGTAGACTTCTAAAGAGAATCTTAAGGCTTCAAAAATTGGAGGAGTAATGGTGTTCTTGGATAACCTCTGAGGAAACAGAGACATAAAAACTGTCTTGCCCCAGGTCACACTGCAGCTAATTTTCAAGGATTGGGATTAGAACCAAGATTTTTTTTTTTTTTTCCCCCTGTCTCCTCTTCTTCCTAGCTGTAAAAATAGACATGATTTCTGTCTGGAATTCCCATACTGAAATCCTTAAGTCTGAAGTTCTTAAATTGCAGAGAAATTGTTTCCTGAGCAGATGACAGAGAAGTCCTGAGGAGCGCCAGGTTTTACTTCCTCTTCCTCTTTTTATGTTGTGGCTCTGTCTCAGTTTTGCAAGCCAAAGCTCATGAACTCTTTTCCAGAGGATAAAGGCTGAAGCATCTTGTGTATAATCATCTGCGAGCTGACAGAGACACTCTGTCAAAGTGACAGTTATTGCATATAAAAGATTAGTGATAGATGGGAAAGATTTTGTCATTGAATCTTGCCCAAATTGTGAACATTTTCAATTGTGTGACCTTTTCCAGTTTAATTAGTGTAAATCTTAACAGCACCAGGGCGTCATGATTGCAGAAGACAAATGTTCGACTGTATTACAGAGCTCATCTGCTAAATTTGGTGTGAGGTTTCGTGTTCACTGCTGGATTGCAGAACTGGAATTTGCTCTTCGTAAAGGATCATCTTGAAAAGTCAACTTCACATCTTAGTTTCTGGGGGCCAGTCATACTTCTGGTATTTCTGCTGCAGTGAAACTGGCTTGTGGATTTTTTGTATAAAAGTCTTAGCAGCTCCAACACTTCCTTTAATGTTGATAAGGAGTAATTTTGGTCTGTATGGCTGTAAAAACAGAGGCAAAATGCTGAAGATTCACGATGTCAAGAAGCTTGACTACCTCCCTTTGTGCTCAGTTAATAACTTCTGGTAAAGTTTCTGTCTTCTTTTGTTCAGTCTTTGGAAATGCAGTTTGCTTGCTTATAAAAAATTGTACAGTAAGGGTGGTGAGACACTGGAGCAGGTTGCTCAGGGAGGTTGTGGATGTCCCCTCTCTGAAGATGTTCAAGGCCAGGTCGGATGAGGCCTTGAGCAATCTGTTCTAGTAGAAGGTGTCCCTACCAATGGCAGGGGGTTGGAACTAGATGATCTTTAAGGTCCCTTCCAACCCAAACCATTCTATTAATGAAAGCAGTGGTTGTGTGGTAAGTGGAGATAAGCTGTGATAGTTTGGCATGCTCTTGTCTTGTCCTACCTGTTCTTTATTGCAGGTGGATGTTAGAGTCCTGAAGCCAAATTTTCTCTCCTTCATAAGAAAACTTTCTATTTTCTTTCCAAAATTCTATGATGTCAAGACTTTTTGCACACCCCCTCCCTTTTTTTTTTTCCAAATAAGCATTAAAATGTATTCAAATTTACTGTTACTGTATCAATTGACATAACTTTGAGGTTAAACCTTAATATAAATGCTTAGAAATATGTAGTTTAGCACAGTTTTTATCTATGTTATCATTGCATTTTAAACATTGTCTTTAGTAGTCACAAATTACAGAGGGTTATTGATGGGAAATGGCTTTTAGTGTTTCATAACTGGTTTAGAATTATGTGCACCCATTTGTATAATGCTCATTTAAAGAGAAGAAAAGGATTCAGAGGTCAGTTTAGAAGTGATTTATTTTTAATACTATTTTTGTTTTTATTATGCAAACAAACTTGTTTATACTTTATTTCCCTTTCCTCCAGTATCAAAATAGCATTTTTTTAGGTTGCATTTTAATTGAGTTGCTGTATTCTGTGCTTGTAAAAGGGTTAGCTGTGGGAATGTGTTTGCTAGGGTGTTTTTTTTTTTTTTTTTTATAGCTCGGCATTGTGTAGTTGAATAAATAATTTGCATTTGAAATGTGAAAAAGTCATCACCACTTAGGCTCCTTCCCTCTAGCAAGCTGGTTCTACCTTTTTGTCTAGGCTAATTCAGGAGGACACGTGTTTGCACACGCGTGAGGAGATCCAGCATCCAGAATGTGACAGCACAAGGGGTGTCTTTATGTAAGCGGTTGAGCATAGAATCAGAGAACCATGGAATGGTTTGGGTTGGAAGGGGCCTTTGAAGGTCATCTACTCCAACCTCTGCACAGTGAGTAAGGATGTCTATAATTAGAGCAGGTTGCTTAAAGCTTCATCCAACCTCCCTTGGAATGTTTCCAGGGATGGGGCATGCAACCTGGACTAGGCTTTCATGAAACCTTTGAACTTGTTCCACAGTGTGAATTTTGGAAGACAAATCCTACAAAGACTTCAGCTTAAGGAATCCCAAACATTAAAACAGAAGAAGAGGATTTTTCTTTTCCTTTCATTTAGACCTCCTCCCCCAGCCTTCAACCACAGAGTTGATGTAGAGCCTAAACCTGTCCAGAACCATCCGCAGACCCTGAATGTTAGACATGATGGCATCTTCTCTAGGGATGCTAAGAGGGCTTCTGGATACAGGTGGGACCATGTTTTGACACGACTAGATCCTCATTACCTACACATGAACAGCAACTTTGTTGTGGCATCTGTGGCATTTTGACAGCAGACATTTTTCTTTATGGCAGATACTTATTAGAGATAACCCAGACTTTCTGGGTTTCCTGTGTAACCTGGCATACAGATGAGCTAACTCCTGGTTTGGACTTCAGTATAAAATCCTGTAGCCATTAGCTGCTTCTGAATGTGGATTTACACTTAGCGTGTTATTAGGAATTATCATCTCATGAGCTAGTTACTTCTTCTTGTTTTAGGTTTTATCTTGGTTATGTGACTTTGGCCGGTCTCCTTTCTAAGGAAAATTCACCAGATCTGCTATTTTGATTGCAGTCAGTTATTTTTTAAGCACAGCATTACCTGTAGCAAAGCACAACCTGACTGACTACAACTTAATCACAGAGCAGTTCACTTTGAAATGAGGTTTGGTTTAGAGCAGGAAGAATTGATGTAGCCTTGCAAGGAAAGGTGGTTGAGGAGCAGGGATTATTTTTCCTGCTTTTTAAGGATACCTTATGCTTTCCTCATTTGTTTTAGGGTTTTAACTTTCTATCTCAGTTTACTGAATCAGAGAGTCATAGAATGTTAGGGATTGGAAGGGATGTTTGGAGATAATCTAATCCAAACCCCTGCTGAAGCAGAATCCCCTTGGGCAGGCCACACAGGAACACATCCAGGCAGGTTTTGAAAGTCTCAAGAAGGAGATTCCCTCTCTGGGCAGCCTGTTCCAGTGCCCCATCACCCTCACAGGAAAGAAGTTTCTCCTTGTATTGAGGTGGAACTTCTGTGTTCTAGCNGGACATTAAGATACTGGAGCTGTGTTTCACTTTCTAAACTGGGCTTCAGAGAGGTGTTTTTGTGCTATGTTCAGTGCATGCTCATTGACTTTCTTCATTATGTGGAAGAAAGTGGAGTTTTGTGGAATAGTAAAATACCATATGAGGTTTTTTCCTGAGCTTGGAAGTTTTCATCATTGTTAAAAGCTGTTTTAATTTTGGGTAACTCATCAGGTGAATGGATCAATGTGAACAGTGAGTATTTTCCCTGTCTTGTACATGTTCATGTGTGGGTTATGTCCTCACTAACAGAGATCACACTTCGCAGGACTACGAAATATTAGCAATAATACAAATACCATTAAAATGGCACTTTCATTGGAAGGGCCACAAAATCTTGTGCTTCAAGGCTTAATAGATCTCTAAGGCACTGGTCAGTGAAAAAGTGGGATATGTTTTTTATCCATGCACGGACTGATGTGTCTTAATTTGTTCCTGGGGCATCCAATTATGGCTGTTGTCTAAAGGTATTTGATTAGGTAGACCCTAGGTGTCTAGTAGAGCAGGGTCTAAAGAATCCCAAAGGATTGCATATGGCACACACTGTGACTTTATGGTAATATTACCTTTGCCCCCTTGTTTATCACCTATGCAATTGATTACATTTTCAGTGGCATTAAATCAGTATTGCAGACTTAGGCTCTAGATGCAAATGAAACTTTTGATGAAGTCTTCATTGATTTTATGTTGATGTATGAATTTCAGTCAAAGTATGTGAAAGTAATAGTCAAAAATGCTTTTTCATTAATGTGGCAGTGAATGCCCAGGATATTTTGCTGCTCTTCTGATGATTGAAGAAGCATGGCTTTCATCCCCTTGGTATGCAATAAACCACCTGAGATGCATTCTGCCTGGAGAGCATTATAGCTTAAATAAGGAATAACTGTGGAGCTGTAATTAAATACAAATTGCAGTGCTAGAGAACACTCAACAAATTATCACTTGATAGAGGTTTCATGGTTCTGAGGAGGTTCTTTGAGATGTAGGTAGGTACATTTGAATGCTCTTGCTTTAATTCTACACTTCTGCTCTGAAAACTCATTCTGGTGGCAGCTTTTTAGTTTTTAGCTGTGCTTTTGATTTGTTTGCTTTTCCAGTTTCTTTCTCTCTCTCTCTCTTTTTTTTTTTTCCCCTTAACCCAAACCTCAGAGAAACCCTTGCACATGTGTTTTACTGTTTTCTTAAATCAAGCCTTGACCATCAGGGCATGACTCTTGTTTTATTAAACTGCAACTGCTGGGAAGTTCTTAGGGGCTGGCTGAGCTCTCATGTGCTGGTGAAGTGTTCCAGGTTATCACAGCAGCCTCTGCCAGGCACTGACAGTGTTTTGCATTAACAGTGTTTATAAAATACAGTGACACTGAGGAATAACCTCAGAAGATGAAGAGTTTGTGTTCTAGCGTGAGGTATTTGTTCTAAAATTGCTAGCAATAATTTTGAGGATGAAAGTAGAGCTGCACTGAAAATGCAGTTCAGTTTCATTTAAGTTTTCAGTTGCTGACTTTTAAAGCAGTCTTCGGCTAAAAGAAGCACAGTTGGTGCAAAGTGAACTTCACATTTCAAAGCACTAACAAAGAAGAATTCTGAATAATCAAGCCTTGGATAGTACATGAATATTTTATACCAAACTATTTACTAATTGCAGAAGCAATGTTTCTTTTCTCCCTTTCTTTTGAAAAATTAAAGTGTTTGTGTGAGCTCTGATAGACTACTGCCAAAGATCTTGTCCTCTGAAAAACTGTAGTAAAATGAGATCAGTCTGGCTGGGGTTTGGTTTTGCAGGGGGGGTGTAGCTGCTTGGCAGTAAGGTGACTTAAGGAGATTGGTGGTGCTTCTGAGGTGGCTTTCATGTGTGCAGGAGCTTGCTTCTGATCGTCTTGCTTCATTTCCACCCTCTCAATGGAATATGAAATGCTAGGTTTGGATTGCATTTTAATACAGCTGGAGTTTGGTCTTGTCAATCCGAGGTTCTAAAGTTTGTATCTCTTGGAATTCTGTGGGAAAGTGATGGATCTTTGGAAGCCGTTTGTGCTAAAACACAACTGCGCTTTAAAGAATTCCTGTCAAACTGTGAGATCAAAGCCAAAGTGTATAGAAGCACATTGCTGTATTACTACATACTAAGGGAAATCTATCACAAGGAATTTATATTTAAAAGAGAATTCTAATAAAAAAGGATTTATAGATATGATGCTCTTGGCTGGCAGGCAGTGAAAATTGCTTGTCTCCTGCCTGAATTTAAGTGTATTAAATAGCTGAAATAATAGGGAAAATTGGGTGATCAAAATATGTCCATTTCAGTTTTTTAATCCTGTGCTTTCTATTTTACTCACTTGTGCCTCGGGTTTATCCCTCCAGTGTTTAAAAAGTTCTCATTCATTATTTGTCATCACTGTTCAGGTGGTGCTCAGTGTAATGTTATTTTATTTCATTGTTCCTTGATTGTTGCTCTCTGCTGTTCTTCAGTGCAATAATAGAAAGTCTTGTTTTAATATATCATGAATATTCTCATTTATGCATCCTGTAACAGTTAGAAGCCTCCAAGCCTAGATATTTCTTTTTTGTAGTGAGCATATTATAGTTACAAATATTTGCACCTATTTTTCCTGTTGCTCTCTGTAGCTACCTGACAAGTCATATGATGCCTTTCAGCTTTTTCCTGTTTCAGCCACTACCAGACACTTGTGATTTTCTGCTTGCAGCCATTCAAGCTATCAAGTTTTTTGACAGCAATTATTCTAAATCCTCTTCAAACAAGGACGGAGTTGCTCACAGCTTTGTCCAATTCAATATGCAGGAATTCTTCTAAATTCCTGCTGGGCTTAGAAGAGGATGAACTGGATCGTGGCATATGTTTGATCTTTCTGTTTTCACTTTAGTTAACTTCCCCCCCACCACTATTTCCCCAAAATGTTTTCCAGTCCAGTTTTCCCATGAGGTTGGTGATGTCTTGTTCTTAGTATCTGTGTTCAGGTCTGACTTGAGCTGCTGGTTGAATAACTGCTGAGCTGTGAATGTTGCAGACAGAGCTTTGAGAAAATACCATGAATTTTTACAATGCAGTCTCTTTCCCTTGGAATTTCATTGGGGAATATAAGAAGAGTAATATTATTTGATTGGTCTTTTTCTTCCCTGTCCCTTTTTTTCCCCCTTAAAGGAAGAGCCTGGGAAGTAGACTAGTAGTAGTAGCAGGAAAGCACAGTACAGTTACAAATATTCCCTGCTTTCCTTTAGACTGCATCAGTTAGTCACATATATGGAGCCTGAAGCTCATCAGAGGTAAACCTTTTGCTCGAATATGGTCTAGAATTTGACTTTGTCATATTAAAACCTGGAAAAAATGGTGTCTCTTCCACTGAAGTGCCTGTTTATAGTGCAGGCTAACTTTACTTTAGTATTGCTTTGGCTAGGCAGCTCTCAGTAGGCAGAATGACTGCACTGTTGGCAGTAGAAGAGAATGTGTGTTGAAGAACTGAAGAAAAAAAGCTAATAATTTCCTGTGCCTGACCTCACAAGGAAACCTCTTCCTTCCCCCAAGCCAACCATGATAAAATACCATAAATTTTCTCCACATGTTCTCGCTGTGCTCAAGCAGAGGTTTGGAAGAGTTGGTTGGAAGCTGTAATGAGATCTCTTTTGCCCTGAAGAGTGGGACTGAAGTTCACCTTGTTCTTTTCGGAGTGTTTTCTTTTGGCTTGACATTTGGAATCGTATTCATTTTATTTAGTTATTTTCCCACAGGATATCTGCTAGTGAAGGGTAGCATTACTGGATGTACATCTCAACATTTAATTTTTTGGCTCGGTGACCTACAGCTCCTTTCTTTGATGTTTTGGAGAGGCAATAGATCAGTGTTAGTGCTGTGTCTTGTAGACAAGATCAACTTCTTCGTCACTTAATGCTAAACCCTAAAGAGAAAGATGCAGAACAGAGAAGGTGGAACATTATCTTGCAGTGCTTATTTTGGAATCGATGTTTGCAGGTTAAAGTTTGTTTCTCTGTGTAACATTACCCAAGATTTTATAATAGAAACGTTATTCTTTGTGACTGCAGCACTGAGTAAAATTAATTATGCTATGATATGGTGATAGAAATGCCTTTTAATAAAAGTTGGGGTTTATACTAGGAGACAGTTATAAAAAATATTAAACTGAATTGCTGAATTCTTAGTGTGAGTCCATTGTGAAGTACTGTCACACTTGGGGTGTAGTCAGTTCAGTCTGGTAGCTTCTGTTTGTGGAATGAAATTGTTCTGGCTTGCTTAGCATCTCCTATTTAAAAAAAAACAACAAACCTCCTGGGTTCCTGGTAATGCTGGTTCTGGGCAAAGTCACATCCAGGTCTGGAAGAGCAGGTCTCAGAATCGTAAGTGCCAGACCAAATTCCTTAGCTTAATCCTTGAAAGGCAAAGAATCCCTCTTGTCCATTGTTTTTAAAGCAGTGAGCTACGTTGTGTCTTACAGCTGACAAAACCATGTCAGTGGAGATGGGTTTGATCTTTCCTCAGGAGGACCTCCATTGTGGTTCAGAAAACAGCCAAGCCACTTGGGCATTTGCAGAAGTGCACAGGAACAAGGGCTTTTGAGGGTGGCTTATAATCTAAATTTCTGCTAATTTGCTATATTTAACAAAAAAGGAAAGAAAAAGAACAAATTTTCATTACAAAAATTTGGAAGTTAGTTGTTTTCAGTAATTACTAATGAGCTGGGTCTGTGTCTGTTTTGTATCCCAAGCTGCTGTGCTGCAGAACTGTTTGATGTAACTGTAGGTTGCATTTTGTGATTTGAGCCCTCCTGTCTTGTTGGGAAGATAACCTTGAAAGTACAGTGGGGGAATCACCTGCACAGGTGACCAGGATGCAGTAACCAACAGAAACATTGAGTGCAAAGCTGGTTGGCAGTTAAGGAGGAAAAATCTATTACAGCCTGCTTCGCCATCTCTCTGTGTAACCTCAGATCAGTTCATCAGCTCTCTCTCATGCTGGGTTGTGTCTGTGTGGAAAGGGTTATGTTACTCTTTGGACCAGATTCCCTCCTTTTGTACACCTGTGTTGACTGACTTCAGCAGGCTTGTTTCTGGTCAGTACAGATGTAATATGAGAAACAAGGTTTCTGTTTACATTATCAAAGACATTATTTTTTAAATTTCAGCATTCACCTCCTAAATGGAATATAGACCCCCTCAATGTGCAAGGTAAAAGGGAGAAAGTTAAGAATTGGACTCATGAGAATATAAGACTGTGAGTTAATCAAAGGTTAAAATACGAATAGTTAAGTTGCTTTACAAATTAGTACCTTCAGTATATAGTGTTTAGTTTTGGGTCACTCACTACAAGAAGGACATTGGCAGGCTGGAGCATGTCCAAAGAAGTGCAATGAAGCTGGGGAAGGGTCTAGGGAAAATGTCCTGTGAAGACTGGCCGAGGGAATCTGGATTGTTTAGCATGGAGAAAAATAGGCTCAGAGGAGATCTTGCTCTCTACAACTACCTGAAATGAGGTTGTAGCAAGGTGGGTGTTGATCTCATCTCCCAGGTTACAAGCAATAGGACAAGAGAAAAGTCTCAGCTTTCACCAAGATAGGTTTAGATTTAGCATTAGGAAATATTTCTTCCCTGAAAGAGTTGCCAAGCCCTGGAACAGAGTGTCCAGGGCAGTGGTGGAGTAACTATCCCTGGAGGTATTTGAAAGATCTATCGATGTGGTGCTGAGAGACATGGTTTGGTGGTGGACTTGCCAGTGGTGGGTTAACAGTTGGACTTGACTACCCTAAAGACCTTTTACAACCTAAGTGAATCTATGATTCTCTGGTGCTAGGTTTTACACGCTGATGAATTTTGGCTATGCAGAGGAGCTCCTGAATATCAGTGAGGATGTCAGTAAAGCTGATTCACACTTCAAGTCTGTCCTACAAGAAAAGGCCATTGCAGGCTGCAGTGTTCCTCCTCTGGATATGCTAATGCAGTGTGAAAGTGCACATCATGCCTGGATGGGCCCTGCTCAGAAAGCACTGCCTGGAGACCTCGTGGAGTGCTAATGTGTCAAAGCAGCCAGGAGCAGAGGGCAAGTTGCAACTGCTTTCTAAAGGTCACGTCTCTTGGAGTTAGCCAGGGAGCCCGTCTTGCCGGGACTTGGGCTCCACACTCAAAACTTCTCCTGCTCTTTGTAATCTCAGAGCCCCTGGTTTAATGGATAAGAGCAATAGGGCTAGTAGAGGTGCCTAGTTTGGGCAGCAGGAAAGAAGGGCAGACATTAAAAGATTTAAAGCCTTTAAACCTGCTCTTTGAGTTAGGATGGCTGGCAGATTTCTTGCCTACTGCAGCACTCCCCAAAATGTGTTACCTGTTCTGGGAATTGCCTCGCTCTCATTTCCAATCTTCTTTTCCTTCAATTTCTCTTTTTTCTTTTACCTTCTAATGAGAAGAATATTTCCACCTCTTGGAACAAGTACTGGCAGTTGCATATGAGCATTTGCCAAGCAAAGTTCGTGGTTATTCTCACTAGTGGATGGAGATTTTTAAGTGATGAAAAAATGCAGCTACGATATTTTTAAAAAATAAATATGTAAATTATTATTTGTATTATTTTAAAAGTTATAGCTAAAGGAAAAGATAATTAGATGGAAAGGGCAATTAGACACTGGAACAGACTGCCCAGGGAGGTGGTGGAGTTGCCATCCCTGCAGATGTTTAAGGAAAGATTAGATGTGGCACTCGGTGACATGGTCTAGGAGATGTGGTGGTGTTAGGTCATAGGCTGGACTTGATGATCTCAGTGGTGTATGCCAGCCTCAATAATTATGTGATTCTATGATAATAATGCATAATATATATACTATAATAATATATTATTTAATATATAAGGTAATAATATATAAGGCACTATAATAATATGTTAATATTATTCTCATATTAGTTTTATACATATGTAGATTATTATATGTAATTGAAACTTGCTTTTGCAGTAATGTTCATCTCTGTCCTCCAATTCCAAACACTATGTCTTTTTTTTTTCCTTAGGCTTTTAATATTTCATCTCATTCATGAAACATTATGAATGTAGTGTATCAGTTATGTACATAACATTAAATAATAAAATACATGCAACTGAAGTATGCTTTGAAGTAGCTTACCTGTCATTATGCAGCTTTATTGGGGAGCTGCTTATGCTTAAACACTTTTCATAAAACATGTATATCACAGCTTAAACTTTTAACATATTAGCATATTAATATATTTAAATATGAATATGTTAAAATAAGAACTGCTAATATGTTAGAATATCTTCCAGTGGCTTTTAGCAGTGTCACAACGTATCAGACTTGTCAGCTATTTTTAGTGCCTTGCTGGACATTTGTATTCATAGATAACCTCTTATCCTGGACTTGGTTGTTGTTTATAAAGCCTGTGTCCGCCATGGATGTGTGAACTGTTTTAATTTCAAACACACATCTGTGAGTTCTAGATGATTTTGCTGGGCATTTTTTCTGCTGTGAGGAAGAGACATTTCCTATTTTGTGAGGGAAAGGTTTATCTCGTTGCTACAGTTACAGCTCTGCAGGCTGAAGCAAAACTTCATGAAGAGGAAATGCTCTTCCTCCTTTTGTTTCCTTTTTTGGTTCTTCCCAAAGAACTGTTCCTTGACCCCACTTGGTTAGTTTAGAAGTTCTGGTTCACCAGGATGGTCTGTTCTCTTAAGTGTTTGCTTAAAAAGGAAAAGCATTTTGAGTTAGCTCTTCTGAGTATGTTTTAGTGATGCTCAGTCTTCTGTTCAACCAGTCTTTTCAGTGCTAGGCAGCTAAAGGATGGGTGAGAGTTCATCTCTCAAGCCTGTGCTTGGCCAGTTGTTTCTATGCACCATGTTTATTGCTTATTTCAGTTAGGAAAGCCAATGCCAATAGTCACTGAGGTTTGTTTGATTTATTTTTTTCCACTCCTGATAGCTATTGAAGAGTGGAAGAAGTGTTGAAGAGTGGATTGTTCCAAGTTTGGTATCTAAAGTTTACATTTTCTTCTCTGCTTCTCTTTGGGACACCACTTGTGGCGACTGCAGTTGCTTCCCTGTTGAAAGTTCTATGGCCAGCAGATTGAGGCAGGTGATTCTGCCCCTCTGCTCTGAGATCCTGCCAGCAATGCTGGGTCCAGCTCTGGAGTCCTCAGAACAGGAAAGACATAGAGCCACCGAAGTGAGTGCAGAGCAGGGCCACAACAATTACTAGAGAGCTGGAGCACTTCTCCCATGAGAGAGGTGGGGAGAGTTGGAGTTGTTCATCCTGGAGAAGAGAAGGCTCTGGGAAGATCTTGTTGCAACCTTTTGATACTGAAAGGGGCCTGTCAGAAAGATGGGGCAGTCTTTTCAGCAAGGCCTGTTGTAGCCTAGACAAGGGGCGATGGCTTTTAAACTAAAAGAGGGCAGCTTTAGATAGAAGGAAGAATTTTTTTTGCCATGAGGATGGTGAAACAGGTTACCCTGAGAGCTAATAGGTGCCCCTGGAACCATTCCATGTCAGACTGGATGGGGGACTGAGGAACCTAATGTAGTTGAAGATGTCCCTGCTCACTGCAGGGGAGTTGAACTAAAGACCCCATCCAACCCAAAGCACTCTATGGTTCTGTAATTCTGATTTAGCTAGCACACAAACTTGCAAGGCACTTCCTGCATGACAGTCCTTTGCACTTGTAAGTAAAGGGTAGATATCTCTCTTCCTCTCCTTACAGCATGGCTTTGGGAGATCTGTGCTTTGCAAGGTCTTTCCTGTGGTATTTGTCTAGTTTCAGACGCCAAATGCAGTTTCTGAGGCACTTGGGTGCTTGCTTAGTGCTTTGTGCTCTGTCTTTGAAGTTTCCTGCTGTCAGAAAACCTAGTGGAAGAGCAGCCAGCATCTCCAGTGTGCTATTTCCCACTGCTCTGGAATGCCTGTTCCCTGGCATTTGCAGCGGTGAAGGCTTGGGCCTCATCCAGGCTCAATGCTTCTGAAGAGTTGGGAGTCTGCAGGCAAGGGAAATGCTTTTTAGTCCTATTTGCATGTATAAAAGCATGCAACTTAAGTAGAAGAAACTCCCTTCTTCTCCTAGGACTGTCTAGTCCGTCCTCATGAAATACCTTGATGGGTAATGCACATTGCTCATTGCTGCTTGATACACCAAGAATGGTGTCTCACAGGGGACTATGTTTGACCATAACTGTTGTTCACCTCAACATTTGGTAAATATGACATTTAAAAGTGTTCACAGATTTAGAACAACAACAAAATAAAGTCTGACATTAATTTATAGCAAAAATAAATAAAAGATCTTATTAGCAGTATCCTGTGTGATTACAGAATCAGAGAATGTTAGAGGTTGGAGGGGACCTCCCGAGATCACCCAGTCCAGCCCCCCTGGCCAGGCAGGATTCCCTAGAGTAGCTCACACAGGAATGCATCCAGGTGGGTTTGGAAAGTCTCCAGAGAAGGAGGCTCCACAACCTCTCTGGGCAGCCTGTTCCAGTGCTCTGTCACCCTCACTGTAGAGAAGTTTCTCCTCACATTGAGGTGAAACCTTCTCTGTTCAAGTTTGTATCCATTGTTCGTTGTCTTATTGCTATGCACCACAAAAAAGAGATTGGTCCCCTCCACTTGAGACCCACCTCTCTTTATAGACATTAAGTAAAAATTAATGTATTTTTGGGGGTGAAGTTCTTGTTAACTCCTGCATTGGAAAACAAGATGAACTTACTTATCTCTCTGATGCCAGAAGTACTATGCCACTTGTATTCACCTGTTGGGATTTTCGAAGAATGCTGTCTTAGCAGGAGGCCAAACTCAATAAGAGGAGGATAAATTAAATTAACCCCCTCAACCTTACAAAAGTGACATAGACCTGGTAACTGTCAAGGCAAAGATGCTGAAAATTATTTGAATTTACAGTAGTAGTGTGGGTATGTATATGGCAAAATTATCATGGTAATTGTACCCTTGATTAGCAAGACAGCACATCCAAAATGCAGTGTTTGGGTGTAACCAAAGTAGATCAGTTCTACCTAACCTAGGCCGTTTGGTAATCCTCAATGTACTCCAGCAAAACTTCACTCTTACAGTACCTGATCCAAGTTCCTTATTCCTTTTCCATATTATTAATCATAGAATGGTCTGAGGTGGAAGAGATCTCCAAAGCTCATCCCGTCCAACCCCCTCTTAGTCAGTAGGGGCATCCTCAACTAGATCAGGTTACCTGGAGTCCTGTCAGTCCTCACCTGGAATATCTTCAGGGATAGGGCCTCAACTACTTCCCTTATTAAGCTAAACTATTGCCTGCATATGGGTGTTTCCCCTTCCCCTGCATTTCACCAGCTTCCTCTTTTCATTGCAGTGTTTTGGTAATTCAGCAAAGATTATGTGTACACCTGGTAAATTATCTTCCCTCTTCTCTAAGCATTATGATTGGGTGTTATTAGGGAAATGCAGCACTTCTCTCTTTGCTTTCGTTAAACAAAAAACAATCTCAGTATTAACTCTTCCAGACATTTTCTTCAGTTGCCTACAGAAAACATCTTCAGATTTTTTTTTTCTAGTGAGGCAGACTAGACATGGAGGTGATAAAAGAACATTTTGGTTTATATTCAGATTTATAGTCGGGCACAAATAACACACAAATGAATTTATTAATGACTAATCAAGCAGTTGCCAGTGTACAGTCTGCTGCTACCTTGTTAATTATCAACTTACATCTTTTAGAGGAAACCTTATGATAGTTGATAACTACCTTTCTGTTTGTAATCATTAATAATATAAAATTAATTTAGTCTGCAGTGGGTATAGGAGGTGATAATCTGCGTTAATCAATTATAAATGAAACCTTAATATTTGCCAAATCTGACAGTGATCACCAGAAATAGTTTCTAAAAAAGAAAATATTTTAAAGTAACTTCTTTTTGTTTTGGTCCTAAATGTTGCTATTGGTAATTGGTTGCCATTAAAGATATTCAGAATTTTTATCTTATGCTCAGTGGGATTTGCACTACTTTATTGTATTTTTCTCTCTTAGCTAGAGGGCAAACTTTTCTGATAGATTTTTGGTGGAAAAGAGGGATAAGATAGAGGTGGTGGCAGAAGGAAAAATAGGATTAAGACATAATTTAGATAAGCTATGTCATTTCTAGATTGAACATTATTTTCTCTCATACATTGAGTTGTTGCACCTGATTGCCTCAACTCTGTGTTTTCCTGGAGGGCTTCACTCCTGGAGGGCCAAGGCAACCTCACTGGCACTCTCCTTGGCACCATTGATCTCTACTATCTGTGCCTACAGGTCTAAGCATTCCCTGCCTAACAAAACAAAGGTTGTATTTGTCTCATCATAGTTACTTGTTGGTTTTGTTCTGTTTTTTTTCCCCCCTAACTTCCTCACTTGCTTAGGTGTGGGGAAGATTCTGGTAATGTGGAGGCAATAACAAGGTGTGGGGAAGATTCTGGTAATGTGGAGCCAATAACAAGTGATATTCTTATCACAGAATCATGGAATGTTTTTGATTGGAAGATACTTGTCTTTCTTAAAGGTCCCCTTTAAGTAATGAAAGCCAGCAATAAGGTCTCCCTGGAGTCTTCTCTTCTGTGGCTTGAACAAACCCAACTGTCTCAGCCTGTGCTGTAGCAGAGCTGTCTCAGCTCTGGTCACTTTTTTTGCCTCCTCTGTACCCACTCCAGCAGGTCCTTATCTTTCTTGTGTTGGGGCTCCAGCACTGGACCCAACACTATAGGTCTCACCAGAGCAGAGAGACAGAATCACCGCTCTCTGCCTGCTGCCCACACTGCTTTGGGTGCAGCCCATGGTGTAGTTGGTTTCTGGACTGTGAGTACACATTGCCAGCTCATGTCCAACTTTTCATCCACCAACACCCCCAAGTCCTTCTCTACGTTTATTAAATGTATAACTCATAAGTAGCAGGAGCAGTGTGATGGTACTACCTAAGGCCACAAGGGAGGTCTCCTGGCTTATGGAAGCACATATTCTTTGAACTGAAAGGAGTGTACACCTCAGCAGAGTGCTGACTACTGAGGTTTTTCAGTGAAAGAAAAAAAAAATTACTTTTGCGAAGGAGCTTATTAAGAGCAACACAATTGCATTTGGATCCTGCAGGCACTGCTGCTGTGGTAGCAGAACTTACATTGAAAACGTGGCCTGTCTGCTTTGAGAATGGTTTGCACTTGACTGTCAAGCAGTTAATGCTCTTTTTAGAGTCCTCCTGAAGGAGTAGGTTGTTTAGGGCTGATCTGAAAATGAAAGAGGAGGAGACATTCTGAAGGAAAGTAAATGACTATTGCAATTGGACAGACCTTATACTGCCATCTGAAATACTCAGTTTGAAAAGATACAGAATTGAAGAGGAAACCTGAATGGTTAAAGTTGGTGATCTTGAAGGTCTTTTTGCACCATAATGATTCTGTGATGTTTAGCCCCCAGTATAAGCAAACATCTCAATCTGTGTTCTTGTGAGTCTTTGCCCTGTTTCTCATGCATGAAATACTCCTGTTTTCCTCCACTTCATCCCTTTGGGTGATAGTTTTGTGGGGCATAATTCTGCAAATGTTGGAGCAAAGGTATAGGTAGCAAGAGTCAGAAGAAAAATCATGATGAGATAACACAAAAAGCAGAAGAGTAGAAGAGCTTGGGCCCCAGCTTGTTCTCCTGGATTTTAGTGGGGTTTTAGGGCAAGTACATTTCCCTTGTGTCTCCTATGCAGTGTGCTTCCAGACCTTCTCTTCTGTGCCTGTGTTGTAGAGGTGAGCTGATGTGTGTCTGCCCACAGACTCACAGACTGCACTGG